>CM042174.1:0-38262 GCA_023376005.1 Doryteuthis pealeii
CAGCCATTATTTTTGTAACAACCTAATATGTTAAAATGACATTTCAAAACCGAGCACTTCAATCGGCCATTATTTTTTGTAACAACCCTAATATGTTAAAATGACATTTCAAACCGAGCACTTCACTTCAAATCAGCCATTATTTTTGTAACAACCTAATATGTTAAAATGACATTTCAAAACTGAGCACTTCAATCAGCCATTATTTTTGTAACAACCTAATATATATGTGTGTGCGTGTGTGCGTGTGTGTATGTGTGTGTGTGTCAATTGGGCCATAATAAAAAATAACGAGTGTGGGCCATATTATTATTGTGTTCAATACTTACTAGCCAGAACAAAAGCACTGAGAAAAAGATATAGAACAAAATTTATCTTTGCATGTTATATTCATGGATGAGTGGCATAAGATGCACAAAAACAAATTTAACCAACATATTTATTTTCAAAACGTTATCAAAGAACACAACATTAGCAGAAAGGTTTAGTGAGATTTGTGAAACTGAAGTTTGCCTTTCAAGATATCGTCAATGTTTGATTTGGAATTGCTACATCCAATCAAGAGAATTGCTTTCAAATGTTTATCAGTCAATTTCGTTTGATGTGTTGATTTCAAATATTTCAATTTTGAAAAGGCTTGATTTTAACAAACAAATTCAAGTACCGTCGACAGGCTTGATAAAATATCTTCACAGGCCAGATCTAGTCTGTAGTATCGGAAATCTCTCAGGCAATATCTTTCAAAAATGTATTTTTACATCGCCCGGAGGGTGTTTTTTTATTTTGCTTTGTATATATATTATATATACTAGCAAATATATGCACCCTCCAGGTGCAAGTATTTAAGTTCTAATGCAATAAAATATTGTATTAAATTAGAAAGGCTAATGAAACTAAATAAGAATGCAGATAAAAAGATTTAGAACAGAGGGAGTATAATCGAAAAATAGAACAACTGAAACTTACTCTTCCATCACTCTCGTCTTTCATTGTTATTTTTTCTAATTTAGGTATTTAGTTAAAATAGGAAGTAAAGAATAAAATGACAGTTATTTTTTCTTGTTAATGGATTTTATTTAAGATTCATTGAAGAGATTTTTGCTTATATTCATTAAAATAAAACCAAACAGTTAGAAATCAATAATACTAAGCACATATTTAATAAAATCACATTTTTAATATCAATATGCAAATTAGCCTTCCCATTCACACTGTAAACCGCTATTTTGTTGTATATATAAATATAATTGCATGTTGTTAGTATGTAGATATGGTCAAGAGTATTAATAATGTGAAACAATTTTATTGATAATTGAGGTTTAAATTTTTTTTAAAAACATTGGGAATGTGATGTAAATAACTAAGGGAATTGTGACTTGAGTAGCGATATAGTTTCAGTTACAGACAGAAAAACACACAAAAAAATAGAACAACTTTGAAACTAACTCTTCCATCGTTTTCCATTACTCCCATCTTTCATTGGTAAATTTTCCTAATTTAACTATTTAGTTAAAATAGGAAGTAAAGAATAATATTACAGTTATTTCTTCTTGTTAATGGATTTCTTTTAAGATTTATCCCCGAGATTTTTGTTCATACTCATCAAGATAACACCAAACAATTAGAAAGCAATAATACTAAGCACATATTTATTAAAATCAAATTTTTAATATCAATATGCAAATTAGCCTTCCCATTCACACTGTAAACCGGTATTTTGTTGTATATATAAGTACAACTGCGTGTTATTAGCTGGTAGATATGGTAAACAGTCTTAATGATGTAAAACAATTTTGTTAATAATTGAGGTTTGAATAAAATAAAATCATGGAGAATGTGATGTAAATAACAAAGGGAATTGTGACTTGTATAGTAATATAGTTTCGGTTACAGACAGACAAACCCACAATCTCCATTATAACAAGATGTGTGTGTGTGTCAATTGGGCCAAAGTAATATTTATTGTGATATTCAGTGCAATGAAGGTCAAGGTAAAGTAGACGTTTGCATTGTGAAAAAAGAAAATGTTTTTAAAAAAAAAGAAGCGAAGCAGATTTATTTGGCTGATAAAAGTGAATTGGATTTTTAGAGAATGGGATATTGGATAGTTTATGACTTATTATTACTCACGTTAAACATAAGTGCCTTTTCTTTTTTCTTTTTTCTTTCTTTTATTTATTATGATTTGATTTGACTTGAACCAAAAGTGAATTCAGAAAACAGCACTTCAACTATAATTGTTCACATGTAAGTAGAAAGAAAGAGAACGAAAAAAGCTTTAAAAGAAAAAATTTAAGTAGAATGAGAAAACGAGAGAAAATGGGTTGTAAGTCAAGATAGGAAAATTTTGAATCACAACAGAGATACAATAATATGATGGACAGCCATTAATGTTGACAAATACACGAGCATCTTATTATAATGGAGCTAGTGTGTTTTTTCTGTCTGTAACCGAAACTATATTACTACTCAACTCATAATACCCTTTGTTTGTTGCATTCTCCATGATGTTATTTTTTTTTAGACCTCAACTATTAATAAAATTTCACTGTGAGAGTCCGAATATCAAAATGACTTGATTCGGCATTAAATGTCAGAAACGGATGGATAACAGATGTATTTCCCATAGAAGTTGGATGCTGAGGATTTATTACCAACTCAACCTTAGCATTTTTGTCTAAACTTGGACTTTCTCCACCAGACAAGAGGAAATACTTAAAAAAGATTCAGGAGAAAGCTCTAACCGCATCAGCGTGGATATGGCAGTCCTATATTGTGACATCAAACCGACAAAGTCTGGTGGTATCGTGAAATACTGCTGGGGTGCTCTGGGTTAGTGGTAATGATGCTTCGGCCCCGAAACCATGCCTGAACCCATAGTCATTATCTGATAGAGGCTTTGATGAAGGCACTCTGGGTTGGTGGTAATGATGCTTCTTACTATAAAAATGATTTTTACTATAAACATGCATTGGAAATGATTTTTACTATAAAAATGCATTGGAAATGATTTTTACTATAAAAATTGGCATTGGAAATGAATTTTACTAATAAAATGCATTGGTGCAATGACATTTTTTACTGTAAAAATGCATTGGACAATGATTTTTACTATGCATTGGACAATGATTTTACTATAAATGCATTGGAAATGAAAATGCATTGGAAATGATTTTTACTAAAATGCATTGGACATGATTTTTACTAAAAAATGCATTGGACAATGAATTTTTACCATTGGAAAATGAATTTTACTATAAAAATGCATTGGACAATGATTTTATAAATGCATTGAAATGAATTTTACCCCCATTGAATGCATTGAATGACCCAGAAAAATCATCTGATAAGCATCTGATGAAGGTTGCAATGGTTGCAATGTTAACTGTAGCAGTGTGTATGAAGATTATTGACCCGAAAAGGGTTGATTATTAAAGCCAACAATTTGCGTTAACATCTCCCTTTTATTCTTTTCTTTTTTTTTTTTTACTATAATTGTTCACATGTAAGTAGAAAAAAGAAAAAAATTTTAAAAGAAAAAAATTTTAAATAGAATGAGAAGAAACGAGAGAAAATGGGTTAATCAATGAATAGAAAAATTAATTAATATTATTAATGTTGACATATACACGAGCATCTTATTATAATGGAGCTAGTGTGTTTTCTGTCTGTAACAACTAAATTAACAAACATCAAGATCCCTAATTATTTTTTTGTTTTTGTTTTATTTATATAAGTAGTCACATGTATTTATTTAAATACATGCGGTTTAATGTGATCATATTGATATTAAAGTTTGATTTTAATGAATATAAGCTCAAAAATTGATTAAGAAATTAAATTATCTCATTCCTTAAATTAAAAGAAAAAAACAATGAAGACGAGAGTGATGGAAGGAATTAGTTTCCTATTTTTCAATTATACTTCTGTTTCCTTCATTCTTATTTAGTTTCATTAGCTTTCTAATTTAATATAATATTTTATTACATTTAAAACTTAATACTTGCACCCAGAGGGTGCACATTTTAGTACGTATCTAGTAATAAAAAAATTAAAAAAGATTAATTTGAATTATAAGACAGTTTAATATTTTTCCATATATATTTAATTCAATATACTATATATGCAATGATAATAAAAATAAAAATAATAATAATAATAATAAAAAGGGAAAAAAGGGAAAAAAAGGGGAAAAAAAAGGAAAAAAAAGGGGGGAAAAAAAAAAAAAAAAGAAAGAAAAAAAAAAGGAAAAAAAGGAAAAAATAGACAAATACTGGACCTTGCTAGAGAACTAAAAAAGTTATGGAATATGAAAGTGAAAGTGATACCAATTGTGGTTGGTGCACTTGGAACGGTCCCAAAAGGATTAGAAAAGGGTTGAAATGTTGGAAATCAGAGAACCATTCAGAACACTGAAATCTGCCACTCAGACTGCTGCCCAGACTCTGAGTGAAAACCTAAGAGTAATAATAATAATAATAACAATAACTGGTGTGCTATGCTTGTAATAAAAAGAGGTGAAAGAAAACTAATGAATGGAATACAACTACCAAATCAGGAAACTATAAAATCTCTTGAAGAAAATGAAAGCTACAAATACTTAGGAATTTTAGAAGCGGACAATATCATGCAAGCAGAAATGAAAGGAAAAGTTAAAAAAGAATATCTCAGGAGAACTAGAAAACTTCTAGAAACGAAACTTAACAGCAGAAATCTGATCAAAGGAATTAATACCTGGGCTGTCCCCATTATAAGATACTCAGGACCATTCTTAAAATGGACAAAAGAAGAACTCAGACAGATAGACCAAAGGACGAGAAAATTAATGACCATGCACAAGGCTCTCCACCCTAGAGATGATAGAGATAGATTGTATGTGTCAAGAAAGGAAGGGGGAAGAGGTCTTGCCAACATAGAGGAATGCGTAGAAACCACAATCCAACAACTTGAAGATTACACAAGAAAGAGCAAAGACAAACTACTTATGGCGACCAACAATAGTAGAAACGGCAGATGGACAAACAGAAAAACGACAAAGACTAGAAAACAAAAATGGGAAGAAAAACAATTATATGGACGCTTCAAACGACAAATAAATGAGGTTGCACATGAAAAGACTTGGACATGGTTAAGAAAGGGAAACCTCAAAAGAGAAACAGAATCACTTATAATTGCTGCACAAAATAATGCCATAAGGACAAACTACATCAAAGCAAAAATTGATAAGACCCAACTGAATAGTAAATGTAGACTTTGCGGTAATAGAGATGAGACTGTTAACCATATACTCTGCGAATGTAGCAAACTAGCACAAAGGGAGTACAAAACTAGACACGACTGGGTTGGGAAGGTGATCCACTGGGAATTATGCAAAAAATTAAATTTTGACCATACAACAAAATGGTATATGCATAAACCAGAATCGTTCTTGAGAACGAAATGCATAAAATTCTCTGGGACTTTGAAATAAAAACAGATCACCTTATCCCAGCAAGAAGACCAGACCTAGTGTTGATAAACAAAAAAGAAAGAACTTGTCAACTGGTGGATTTTACAGTGCCAGCAGATCACAGGTGAAGCTAAAGGAAAATGAAAAAATGGACAAATATCTGGACCTTGCTAGAGAACTAAAAAAGTTATGGAATATGAAAGTGAAAGTGATACCAATTGTGGTTGGTGCACTTGGAACGGTCCCAAAAGGATTAGAAAAGGGTTTGGAATGTTTGGAAATCAGAGGAAGGATTGAAACCATTCAGAACACTGCACTGCTGCAATCTGCCAGAATACTCAGAAGAGTCCTGGAGACCTGAGGAGACTTGCTGTCACTCAGACTCCAGTGAAAAACCATCAGCTAATGCTGATGTGAAAACTCAAAAGGAATAATAATAATAGTAATAATAATAATAACAATAATAATAATAATAATAATAGTAATCGAATCTACGTCGCCACACACGTTACAATTCCTCAAGTTATTTACGTGATATTCTCAACGGTTATGAAAATATTAATGTTGACAAATACACAAGCATCTTATTATAATGGAGATACTGTGTTTTTTTCTGTCTGTAACCGAAACTATATTACTACTCAACTCACAATCACCATCATCATCATGTCATGCTGTCAGGGCGCATATCCATGACAATCTCTCTCCATCCGTCCCTATCGCTCATCATTCTCGGGAGGTCCTCTATGCAGCATCCTGTATCCGCACAGAGCTGATCAATGTACGTCTTTGCTGGTCGGCCCACACTGGCGTGTCCATGTGCTGGCTTCCACAGGAGGACGTCGCTTATGAGTTCATCCTTGCTTCTCCAGCAGTATCCCACGTGTCTTGTCCGTCTTACTCGGATGGTTTGGGTGATATGTGCCAGGTGACCGTACAACTGTTTTCTCGTAGGGTGTTGTTTCCATGTCTTGTTCAGGATCACACGCAGGATTCTTGTGCAGCTACCATCTAGTTTATTCTCTAGTTGCTTCGTTAGGGTCCAGGTGGTGCAGCCATACAGCAGCACTGACACAAAAACAGCCTGGAAGAACTGTCTTTTTAACTTGTCTGTGAGATTGGATTTCCATATGACTGATAATTTATTTATAGCTGCCCATGCCTTTCCTATATGTGCATTAACGTCGTTTTCTGTGGAGGAGATGTTACTGCCTATGTATTTGAATTTTTCTACCGAGTTTAGGAGTTTGCCATCGATGGTTGAGATGTCGCTTTTGTTTTTGAAAGACATGAACTCACAATTCCCTTAGTTATTTGTTGCATTCTCCTTGGTGTTATTTTTATTTAAACCTCAACTATTGATAAAATTGTTTTATATTATTAATACTGTTGGCCACATCTACATACTAATAACATGCAATTGTATTTATATATACAACAAAATAGCGGTTTATAGTGTGAACGGGAGATTTAAAATTTGATTTTGATAAATATATGCTTAGTATTATTGATTTCTAATTGTTTGGTTTTATCTTAATGAATATGAGCAAAAATCTTAGATAAATCTTAAAAGAAATCCATTAACAAGAAGAAATAACTGTAATTTTATCCATTACTTCCTAATTAAACTGAATAGTTAAATTAGGAAAATTTAATAATGAAATACGGAAATGATGAAAGAGTAAGTTTCAGTTGTTCTATTTTTCGATTATACCACTCAGATCTTTTTATCTGCATTCTTATTTAGTTTCATTAGCCTTTCTAATTTGATAGTTGTTTTAAAGTCATGCATTAATTAACTACAAGACTTTGTTTTTTTTGATCAAAGATTATATTACTGCCCATTCTAATTCACTGCGCGGTCTGAGCCAACCTCAACATACAATTACGCAATAGTATTAAATAAAAGACAATGTGAGATAAAAAAAGATTGGCAACAAAATTCATTAACAAGGAATTTACTTTGTATTAAGGGCTAGTTCTTTTAAAGTCATGCATTAATTAACTACAAGACTTTGTTTTTCTTTGATCAAAGATTATATTACTGCCCATTCTAATTCACTGCGTGGTCTGAGCCAACCTCAATATACAATCACGCAATAGTATTAAATAAAAGACAATGTGAGATATAAAAAAAGATTGGCAATAAAATTCATTAACAAGGAATTTACTTTGAATTAAGGGCTAGTTCTTTTAAAGTCATGCATTAATCAACTACAAGACTTTGTTTTTCTTTGATCAAAGATTTTATTACTGCCCATTCTAATTCACTGCACGGTCTGAGCCAACCTCAACATACAATTACACAATAGTATTAACTAAAAGACAATGTGAGATATAAAAAAAAGGTCAGCAACAAAATCCATTAACAAGGAATTTACTTTGTATTTGGTGGCTGACATTGAATGAGATGAGTTTTTAACTTTTTGTCATGAAGTAAACATAAAATTATTGTAACTAAATCGAAAAAGAAATTTCGTAGTCTTTCTGTTTTTTCTCATGAGAAAAGGTAAATCAGGTGAAAATGAAACTGATTGGTTGACACCTGTAAATTAACAAAATTAATCTTAGAACAGAAAATAAATTAACGAGCTTTGGTATTTTACTAAAAGAAGGAATGTGTTGTTTTTACAGTTAAAGAATTGGCGTTCTTTGACTGCGGTCCTGTAACCAACCGTTTATCGTAAAAAAATACATACGTGCAATCAACTGCAATTAATCAATATCTTGATTAATCCAATGGATTTAACCCTGAAGATCCTTATGGTGAAACTTGAGTAGGTTATCAACATGTACCTTTATCATAATATATATATATATATATATATATATATGTATATATATATATATATATATATGTATATAAATATATGTATATATATATATAAAGTAAAGTCTTGTAAAGTCGACGGGGCGGCCTAAAGTCGGTATCAGCCAGACAGCGAGGGAGTCTATCCCCTTTTCAATAGCGCTAGACCAAGGAGATTGTTTTAGCATCTGAGGTGGAGCGCCACACCTACCATCAGCTCCTTACTTTACCGCACAGATCCCTGTGCTACTCATACGCTGAGTTGGCGGGGACCGGTATCGAACTAGGAACCTTGTGGTTTCTAGCCGAACGCTCTACCGACTGAGGTTTCGGAGTTACGTGTTTTTTTAATACATATATTACGGCATTGCCATGAAAGTTATAAAGGAATGCTATAAAGGACCGGCGATACATCATGGAAATAGCCGAACGCTCCCGACCGCTTTCAAATTCAATACAACAGGAGGCGTTGTAACTTCAGGGGTACAAGAACTATATATATATATTTACCAACCCCTCCGCACGAGCAGGATGTGACACAAGGTCAATTTCTTAAGCAGAGTTTAACAGGTTTGAATTCAGAGTTTTTCCTTCTCCTAGACTGGTTACCTAGCCATGGCTAAAGAGCCTAGTCTCCCCTGCATTTTGCATATAGCTTGAGGGAGAATTGGATTCATACCTTTCCCAAGGGTATTAGCACTGTAAAATGCAAACAGCTTCGTCCAGTAATTGAACTCGGGTCGACGAGTCCATTTCCTATGACTCTAACCAATTGACCAGGCACCTCCACAAGAACTATATAGTTTTCCAAGACTGTAATGCCAATGATAATGAGAAGACTAAAACTAAAAGATAGATTTTGAAAAAAGAAAAAAAATATTTGTAATCATTGCAATAAAGTCTAGCAATGGCCGTGGGTGGTGAGCCGTGATGCTTAAGGATAGAATCCAGGTGGTGGAACACTTAGCAGTCCATGACTTGCAACACTCCACTTTGGCCTTGTCATGAGCAGTCGGAGAGGCCCCCTCTGATCTATCGGCTGGTCACATCAAGCCCTAGCACCTAACATCGTGCAAATTACATTTAAATTCTTTTTAAGATTTCTAAAATCTTTATCGGCATTAAATGACCCACTGAGGTTGATGTGCCGTAAAACAAAACAAACCAAAACCAATCCATCAATCTCCTTAGATATAAAGTCAGTTTTCTCCATTGAATAAGTGTTCTGGGTATGATGTTAAACTGCGTCTAATGGTAAGTGTCGAGTAACCCTTTATAACCATTGCTCCTTGGTCCACTCTGACCCGGAGTGGTAGTACCTGTTAGGGTCCCATTTATGGGTTAAATAGAAAAATGTGTTTATAAAAAAAATTGAGTATCTATTAAGAATGAATTTATTTAAAAACTTTATCGGCATTAAATGACCCACTGAGGTTGATGTGCCGTAAAACAAAACAAACCAAAACCAAACCAATCCATCAATCTCCTTAGATATAAAGTCAGTTTTCTCCATTGAATAAGTGTTCTGGGTATGATATTAAACTGCATCTAATGCTAAAGTTCCAATTTTGGAGCTCTGGGGAGTGTGGAGTAGCCCTTCACCAATGCTCCCTGGTCCACTCTGACCCAGAGTGGTAGTACCTGTTAGAATCCCATTTATGTGTTAAATAGAAAAATGTGTTTATAAAAAAAATTGAGTATCTATTAAGAATGAATTTATTTCAAAACTTTATCGGCATTAAATGACCCACTGAGGTTGATGTGCCGTAAAACAAAACAAACCAAAACCAAACCAATCCATCAATCTCCTTAGATATAAAGTCAGTTTTCTCCATTGAATAAGTGTTCTGGGTATGATGTTAAACTGCGTCTAATGGTAAGTGTGGAGTAACCCTTTATAACCATTGCTCCTTGGTCCACTCTGACCCGGAGTGGTAGTACCTGTTAGGGTCCCATTTATGGGTTAAATAGAAAAATGTGTTTATAAAAAAAATTGAGTATCTATTAAGAATGAATTTATTTCAAAACTTTATCGGCATTAAATGACCCACTGAGGTTGATGTGCCGTAAAACAAACCAAACCAAACCAAACCAAACCAACCAACCAGCTGTTAAATAAAGATGTTTTGTGCCTTATGTGTGCTCATACCATATTTTTGTCAGGAGTAGTGTTCTTATTTTCATCTGTAAGTAAAAAAGTCGTCGGAGCGGCCTAATGTTGGTATCGGCCATACTGCGAGGGAGTCTATTCCCTTTTCGCTAGACCAAGGAGATCATTTCAGCATCTGAGGTGGAGTGCAACACCTACCATCAGCTCCTCACTTTACCGCACAGATCCTTGTGCTACTCATTCGCTGATTTGGCGAGGACCGGTATCGAACCAAGAACCTTGTGATTCCTAGCTGAACACTCTACCGACTGAGCTAAACCGGTTTGAAATATATATATATATATATATATATTTTCATCTGTACTTCACTCTAACATCCTGCAATTTACATTTAAATTCTTTTTAAGATTTCTAAAATCTTTATCGGCATTAAATGACCCACTGAGGTTGATGTGCCGTAAAACAAAACAAACCAAAACCTAACCAAACCATCAATTTCCTTAGATATAAAGTCAGTTTTCTCCATTGAATAAGTGTTCTGGGTATGATGTTAAACTGCGTCTAATGGTAAGTGTGGAGTAACCCTTTATAACCATTGCTCCTTGGTCCACTCTGACCCGGAGTGGTAGTACCTGTTAGGGTGCCATCTATGGGTTAAATAGAAAAATGTGTTTATAAAAAAAAATTGAGTATCTATTAAGAATGAATTTATTTTAAAACTTTATCGGCATTAAATGACCCACTGAGGTTGATGTGCCATAAAACAAACCAAACCAAAGTGATGTGAGAATCGGATAAAAATCTCCGCATTCACATAGTGAGAGGTCTACAATAAAGTCTTAACAGATGGAAAATTATATTGAGTTGAAATAATAGTGAAAGTGTCCATTTGATTATTGAGGAAGTTGATGAATATAGTGAATAAAAAGTGCAGAGAGTATAACGGTCGGTTATTCAAGTAAACAAAAGAAATCAATTGATAGTATAGATAATATATGAAGTAGACAGCAGCTAGGAACAAAGTCGATATTCAATGTGTGTAATAGAGAGCTGAGTAGAGTAGAGAAAGAGAAGGTGAATTAAGGCAGACAGCAAGTACAGTAGACAGTTTGTGAAGCAGAAAGATATTGATGGATACAATGCACAAGGCAAGTGTAGAAGTAAGAAAAAAAAAAAAAGAAAAAAAAAGAAGAAGAAAAGTGCTCAAGTACATATTGTAGAATGAGAATGCTATCAATAGAACTTCCACTGGTATAACAGTGTATCAAACTGAACGGAGAGACAGAGCGTAATCGACATTTAGAGAAGTCGGCAGTCAAGAAGAGAGAAAGGAAAAGACAAATCTGTTTTACAGAAAGATGTTAAGCTCAAGACCGAAAAATTATAAACTTAATGCAGACTGTAAATAAATATAGAAAAAGAGATATTTTACTCAGCTTAGAAGTAAACAAAATATACAGTTTACGAATTAAGGTCGGTCGGTTGGTTTTACAGAATGTTAACTCTTCCTGTGTTGTCGAATTTATATATATATATATTAAGGACCATATTACCTTTAGGTACCACTTTTTGATCTCGATTAAGAAAGGACATGTTTTTCATTTACACCATCAATATCAGGTTGTTTGTTAGGGTTAGGAGTTAGGGTTAGGGTTAGGGTTAGGGTTAGAGGTTAGTTTTATAATTTTTTTTAAAATCTAAAAAACGTCTCTTTAAACAACCAATATTGACAGTGTAAATGAAAAACATGTCCTTTCTTAATCGAGATTGAAAAGGGGTGCCTAAAGGTCATATGGTCCTATATTAATATATAAGTATATTTTGGCAGCATTTTTTCTTTTAAACATGTTTTATTGAACTCAACGAACAGTTCTTGTCAACTAAGTCCTACTGCTACTGTTTGTTTAAAAAGAAACTTGTGAGCCCCTCCTACTACTAATTCCTACTGCTACTGTTTCTTTAAAAAGAAACAATGGAAACATCTCACCAGTTCCACACCTGATGATGGCACTAAGTTGTGCAGAAAGCACTCATGCTAAAACCTTTAGTGGATTCATATACCAATTCCACCTGTATATTAAAAAGACGGCCAGACAGTTAAAAAGGATCGAACAAAAACTCATCAGACAAGCAAAATATTTTTAACTCGCTGTAAAAAAAATTCAAAACTCATACAAATTACATATTTAAAAAGATTATTTTCTTTTCTTTCTAACCATATAAATATCTTAAACATTGAACCGTAAATAGGCGAGAAAAAAGAAAAGTGTTCAAGTACATATTGTAGAATGAGAATGCTATCAATAGAACTTCCACTGGTATAACAGTGTATCAAACTGAACGGAGAGACAGAGCGTAATCGACATTTAGAGAAGTCGGCAGTCAAGAAGAGAGAAAGGAAAAGACAAATCTGTTTTACAGAAAGATGTTAAGCTCAAGACCGAAAAATTATAAACTTAATGCAGACTGTAAATAAATATAGAAAAAGAGATATTTTACTCAGCTTAGAAGTAAACAAAATATACAGTTTACGAATTAAGGTCGGTTGGTTGGTTTTACAGAATGTTAACTCTTCTTGGATATTATTTGTGTTGTCGAATTTATATATATATATATATATACTAGCAAATATATGCACCCTCCGGGTGCAAGTATTTAATGTAATAAAATAATATATTAGAAAAGCCAATAAAACTAAATAAGAATGCAGATAAAAAGATTTGAAACAGAGGGGGTTTAATCGAAAGATAAAATGACTGAAACATATTCTTCCATCATTCCCGTCTTTCATTGCTAAATTTTCCTAATTTAAGTATTTAGTTAAAATAGGAGGTAAAGAATAAATTTACAGTTATTTCTTCTTGTTAATGGATTTCTTTTAAGATTTATCCCCGAGATTTTTGCTCATATTCATTAAAATAAAACCAAACAATTAGAAATCAATAATACTAAGCACATATTTATTAAAATCAAATTTTAAATATCAATATGCAAATTAGCCTTCCTGTTCACACTGTAAACCACTATTTTGTTGTATATATAAATACAATTGCATGTTATTAGTATGTAGATATGGTCAACAGTGACTTAGGCCTCTGGACCATTGATATGATTAACGGCGTCGATCCCAGGGGGCCATCCCCCCAGGCAACACCTGCCCCCTTGATTTAAAGGGGCAGGGCTGGGTTTATTGCCCAGTGCCTGAGGCGCCCCCCTTGAGGGGGAATGCCGACGGGATCGACGCAATTTTTCACCCGCCACCACATGAGTCTCGGCTTGTGGGTGGTCCCACATAAATAGGGCCTTGTGCCTGACCCGTACAAGTGGGGTACGTGGAAAATATCATGTAGATATGGTCAACAGTATTAATAATGTAAAACAAATTTTATTAATAATTGAGGTTTAAATAAAAATAAGATCATAGAGAATGTAGCGTAAATAACTAAGGGAATTGTGACTTGAGTATTAATAGAGTTTCGTTTACAGACAGAAAAATACACAATCTCCATTATAATAAGATATATATATATATTAATATATAAATATATTTTGGAAGCATTTTTTTTTTAAACATGTTTTGTTTAAAAAGAATCAATGGAAACATCTCAATAGTTCCAGGCATGTGGTGAACTGGTTGGGTAAAAACACAAGTCAAATCTTATTATGATTCACAAACTCTTCATCACAGTCAAAAAATAGAATACCCGGTCACAACCTTTCTAGGTATTATATACACAAATATAGATATCTCCTGATTCACTAACTCAGCAATTCAATTCGCGTACACACTGCAATAAAGAGATACACTCGCCAACAAAACAAAACATAAGTTGCTGATGCCAAGCGGAAGTTTTCTCAATGGTAGCCTAAAACGAAGTGACCAAAATAACACATTTCTACACGTAGGATCCAGAATTCCTAAACAATAAAGAAAATAATGTTGTAAATAAAATCCGCATTTTCATCCAATCCAAACGATTCCCGTGTGAAATGAAAATGATCTCAGTTGATCCAATTTTGTGTCCCGACAACCTATTTAAAGTCGGCTTTAAAAAGCCGAAGAGCTGAGATATCCTGGCGTCAGCGTCGAACACATCAACAGGGCCACCTCAATTCACGAAACATACATCACAAGGCGGCGGACTTACTTCTATCCCCTAACCCCTACTCTGGCCGACCGGCAAGTTAAAGGGACAAACATCGTACAACAAGACTACGCCAACTGATACACGATACCAAACCGCTATCGGCTACTAAAAACACAAGATTCTGCCCACCTAATCAACATCTAACCACTACCACTGGTTCATCTGCCCACTTCTCCACCTAGACTACAACTGATTCAGCCACCGGACATTTCACTGACTTTATTATTCACATTACAACTATCATCAAAAATATCCTTTAAATTCATTTCTATCTTTTCCTCGCTTTTCACGTTCCTTTTACCAATACAATTTTGGGTAATTTATGAGGAAGTGCGTCCCGGTCTCCTGCCTCATAAAATTGCTACCCGGTGACTATTAAAATAACGTCCCTGGCTATGTCGTCTCGGTGGTGTTACTTAAAAGAAAACAACCAACTTAGGGTGTTAAATGTATTTTAGAGGGGGGGGGGCTACTCTTTTTTTGTCGTAATTCTTATTTATTTATCGTAATTTGTTTAGAAATTTATTTATAGAAATTTGTCGTAATTCTTGTTTATTCATAGAAATTTGACATAATTCTTGTTTAGATATGAAGATGGATATCTATCTATCTATCTATCTATCTATCTACCTCAATTTGTTCATTTTTTATTTTATTTATATATATATCTATCCACCCATCTCCATTTGTTCATATCAAAAAAGAGAAGCCCCCCCCCCAACGAATTTTATTTCAAATAAGGATTTACTCTGAGGAAGGTCGATATTTCTTTGTGTGCGGAACATTTTGTAACGTGGCGGTATCGATATATTCAAAGTACCAAAACGGATATATGCAACCTTCTAATAGCGATATATGTTGTATAGCAGGTCTTGTCAACGTGCCTCCAAATTCACGACACTAAAAAGGTGTTCGGCACGTGGCGTTCATCTTGTCGATAAAAAAAGTACAATGTGAGAAATATATCGTCACAAGCTGCTTATCTTTTATTTCCATGCTCGTCTCGTGGGTTGTTATGGAGAGGAGGAAAAGCAGAGAGAAAGAGAGAGAGGACACTGTTAAATTACGGGGATCCCACTCTAGGGACCAGAGACCCGTCCGTTCCCCTAGGCCTCAGAAAGCAAATAGAGGCTGGTATTTTTCTTCGTCGTTCCACATCACCACGTGACTTCCGGTTCCGGTCAAACTTCCGGTTGGCTTTCAATTCTCCATTCAGGGGGTCACGCCCTGGTCAAATTCCCAACAAACCGTTTTGTGTTCATCACTTTTTTTTAACCCTTTACTATCTCTTATTTCTTCTTCCTCCTTTTCTAATAGTAGTCCTCGCAAAACTCAGGATATTCACCATCTCGCTACAATTTCTACATTTTTTCCATTATTATTATTTCATTTTGTTATTTAAAAATAATAATAGATAGAACAATGTACACATGGATAAACTCCTGACCGAAACACGTGTAAGTTAAATTAATTAAAATAATCCTATTTTATCCATTCTATACTTTCTTTCCTTTATTTCTTTTTTTCAACACACACACACACACACACACACACACACACATATTATATATATATATATATAATATATATATATATATATAGCAGGTATTGTCTAGTATGCCATTGTGCATAACAGGTTAACTTTAAAGAAAAGGACATTTTTTAGCATTTTGTTGATAGATCCTATAGGAATGGGGCTCTGGACTTTGTTAAATGTAATATTAAACATATTTAGAAGTCTTTTATTAAGGAAATAACAGGTAACTTTACATGAAAAGGACATTTATTAGCATTTTGATAGATCTATAGGAATGGGGCTCTGGACTTTGTTAAATGTAACATTAAACATATTTAGCAAGTCTTTGATTTAGGGAATAAACAGTTAATTAAATAAAAGGCCATTTTTATAGCCATTTATTGATAAATCCTTATAGGAATGGGCTCTGGACTTTTTGTTTAAATGTGTATTAAACATATTTAGAAGTTCTTTTTGCATTAAGGGAAATAACAGGTAACTTTAAATGAAAGGTAAATTTTTTAGCCATTTTTTTATAATCCTTATAGGAATGGGGCTCTGGCTTTTGTTTAAATGTAAATTAAACATATTTAGAAGTCTTTAATAAGGGTAATAACAGGTAACTTTAATAGAAAAGGTCATTTTTACCCATTTATTGATAAATTCCTTACTAGGAATGGGCTCAACAGGATGTTAAGAGTTAATGAATTGATCATTTTTACTTACTTAGGGTACAAACAATCGCTGACATTTGAATTGTTTTACTCCCACCCCTCAGGCAATATTTCAAAATCTATTTTTTACATCGGCCCGGAGTTGCGTTTTTTTTTTAAATTTTTATTTTAGTACTAGTATCAATAACTTTTCTCAGCTTTTCTATGGAATTTAGATTCTTCTCTGTACTCTAATTCAAAATAAACTTTCTCTTCTCGTCTCCTTTTTCCTCTCGGTTCTCTGGTTTTTTTTTTTTTGCGTTTTTTTTTTTCATTCATCTCTTCCCCGTTCATGTATTCTTAGAATCTTTTTAGCAATTCTGTCTTGTTAAACTGATTTGGTGTTAACTGCCTCATGCATTACTCAAATCAATTCTGTTTACTTCAATCGCTTTGCCCACATTTGAACGACTCGGACTATTTGCTGTTTCTAAACAATCTTCCACTAACATCATCTGTGTCTTTCTGTTTATTTTTCTCTTTCATCACAAATCTCTGTCTATTTTTCTTTATATTTCACACTTTTGTTAATTTCGCTTGTAGAAAGGTTGATTGATGAATTTAGCGGTCTCCAATCCTATAAAACTGATAATAAGGTCTCCAATCCTAGAATAATGAAACTTGGTATAAACCTGCTAAATAAGGTCTCCAATCCTATAAAATATGTTTTATAACCCAGATAGAATAAATAAAACTGGTCATCAAAATAATTATGAGGGTTGATTGATAAATAAGGTCTCAATCCTATACTTGATAAATAAGGTCTCAAATCCTATAAACTGATAAATAAGGTCTTCAATCCTATATAAACTGATAAAATTGGTCTTCAATCCTATAAAATATGCTTTAGACCAGATAGAATAACGAAAACTGGTATCAAAATGAATTATGAGAGTTGATTGATAAATTAAGGTCTCCAATCCTATAAAACTATAAATAAGATCTCAATCCTATAAACCTGATAATAAGGTCTCCAATCCTATAAACATGTTTTAGACCAGATAGGAATAATGAAATTGGTATCAAAATGAATTATTGAGATTTTGACTTGATAAATAAGGTCTCCAATCCTATAAAACTGATAATAAGGTCTCTAATCCTTATAAAATAAGTTTTAGACAAGATTGAATAATGAATCTGTGTATCAAATAATTATGAAGGCTTGAATGATAAATAAGGTCTCCAATCCTATAAAACTGATAAATAAGGTCTCCAATCTATAAAACAAGTTTTTAGACCAGATAAATAATGAAAACTGGTATCAAATGAAATATGAGAGTTGATGATAAATAAGGTCTCCAATCCTATGAACTGATAAATAAGGTCTCCAATCCTATAAAACTGAAAATAAGGTCTCCAATCCTATAAATATGTTTTAGAACAGATAGAATAATGAAACTGGTATCAAAATGAATTATGAGAGTTGATTGATAAATAAGGCTCCAATCCTATAAAAACTGATAAATAAGGTCTTCAATCCTATAAAACAAGTTTTTAGACCAGATAGAATAATGAAACTGGTATCAAAATGAATTATGAGAGTTGATTGATAAATATAAGGTCTCCAATCCTATGAAACTGATAAATAAGGTCTCCATCCTATAAAACTGATAAATAAGGTCCCAATCCTATAAAATATGTTTTTAGAACAAATAGAATAATGAAACTGTATCGAATGAATTATGAGAGTTGACTGATAAATAAGGTCTCCAATCCTATAAAACTAATAAATAAGATCCCAATCCTTAAACCTGATAAATAAGGTCTCCAATCCTATAAAACATGTTTTAGACCAGATAGAATAATGAAATTGTTATCAAAAATGAATTATGAGATTTATTTGATAAATAAGTCTCCAATCCTATAAAACTGATAAATAAGGTCTCCAATCCTATAAAATATGTTTTAGACCAGATAGAATAATGAAATTGGTGATCAAAATGAATTATGAGAGTTGATTGATAAATAAGGTCTCCAATCCATACAAACTAATAAATAAGGTCTTCCAATCGTATAAAAAAGTTTTAGACCAGATAGAATAATGAAACTGGTATCAAAATGAATTATGAAAGTTGATTGATAAATAAGGTTCCAATCCTATAAAACTGATAAATAAGGTCTCCAATTCCTATAAACTGATAAATAAAGTCTCCAACCTATAAAACACATGTTTTAGACCAGATAGAATAATGAATCTGGTATCAAAATGAATGATGGAGGGTGATTGATAAATAAGGTCTCCAATCCTATAAAACTGATAATAAGGTCTCCAATCCTAAAAACTGATAAATAAGGTCTCCAATCCTATAAAACATGTTTTAGACCAGATAGAATAATGAAATTGTATCCAAAATGAATTATGAGAGTTGATTGATAAATAAGGTCTCCAATCCTATAAAACTGATAAATAAGGTCCCAATCCTATAAAACTGATAAATAAGGTCTTCAATCCTATAAAATAAGTTTTAGACAGATAGAATAATGAAACTGGTATCAAAATGAATTATGAGGCTTGATTGATAAATAAGGTCTCCAATCCTATAAAAACTGATAAATAAGGTCTCCAATCCTATCAAACATGTTTTAGACCAGATAGAATAATGAAATTGGTGTATCAAAATGAATTATGAGAGGTTGATTGATAAATAAGGTCTCCAATCCTATAAAACTGATAAATAGGTCTCTAATCTATTAAAAAAGTTTTAGACAAGATTGAATAATGAATCTGGTTCAAAATGAATTATGAGGCTTGATTGATAAATAAGGTCTCCAATCCTATAAAACTGATAAATAAGGTCTCCAATCCTATAAAAAAGTTTTAGACCAGATATAATAATGAAACTGGTATTAAAATGAATCTATTTCTCTTCAACATCTTATTTTTATATGCTGTCACCACTTAGTGTTACGTAATTGTGTTTCTAATTTTGTGTTTGCTATTATCACTACTAATAAACTACTATTGCTATAAATATGGCCCATTTGTGTAGCTGTTAGTGCAATGACTGAGTTAAAGGGTATTCACTTTGTCTTGAAATTAGTAACATTCTTTTAGCGTAAATCTTCCTCCGTATTGGATAGTGAAACAGATCCTTGCAAGCCATTGACTGTAAGATTTACTATCCAAATTTTTTGGCTTTACAAATATTTATCAACATTTTATCCACTTAGGGGCCAGGTTAGCTCAGTTGGTAGAGGTTCGGCTAGAAACCACAAGGTTCCTAGTTCGATACTGGTCCGCCAACTTCAGATATGAGTAGCACAGGATCTGTGCGGTAAAGTAAGGAGCTGATGGTAGGTGTGCGCTCCACCTCAGATGCTAAAAACAATCTCCTTGGTCTAGCGCTATTGAAAAGGGAATAGACTCCCTCGCTGACTGGGCTGATAACGACTTTAGGCGCCCTGTCAATTTACTTATAGCAACAAAATATATGGACGGGTTTCTCCATTGGTACAGCATTCGGCTAGAAACCACAAGGTTCCTAGTTCGATACTGGCCCTTGCCAACACAGCGAAATTGAGTAAGCACAGGATCTGTATGGTAAAGTAAGAGCTGATGGAGGTGTGGCGGTCCACCTAAGATGCTAAAAAACAATCTCCTTGGTCTAGCGCTATTGAAAAGGGATAGACTCCTTGCTGACTGGCTAATACCGACTTTTAGGCCCCCCTCGACTTACTTATTTTGTTGAAGAATTTTTGTAATTTTCAATAGAATCAGGTAGCCCCAAACTGATGAATGCCCTGTCAGCTGGGGCATTAGAATATACCGACTGTACCTCTACAGAGGTGTAAGGACTCCCTCAATGGGGCCACCTGTTGGCCATGTGTGGTGACCCATGATGCTTAAGGATGGAACCTTAACAGCTGGGGTGTATATACACTGACTTCACCTCTGAAGAGAGGTAACCCCCCCCCCCACTAATGTGGCCACCTGTTGACTGTGGGTAGCAACTCATGATACTTAAGGACAGAATCCTGGTGACTCAGCAGTCCATGACATGCAACACTCCACTTTGACTCTTAGTTAAGGCTAGACGTGCAGTCAGAGAGGACAACTCTGATCAATCTGCTGGTCATGTCAAGCCCTAGCACCTATATGATTGCCCAACACTATTGCCCTTATGGCAAGCCCCAAACCCTTTTTTATCATATGGGTGCTTAGCAGGGGTTGCTGAGGTCTTCATGTCTTGGGAATGACGTTAAAATCTATCTGACAGAGAAATCCCAACAAGGGTTTACATGCCCTAAAATCCAACTCGTCAAACCAACCAACTATTTTCCTACGCCCTGTCGGCTGTGGCGTTAGAATTGCACCAACTGCACCTCTACAGAGGCGTGAGACTCCCCCAATGGGACCGCCTGATGCATGGGTGGCGACCCGTGATACTTAAGGACGGATTCTTGGTGATGAGCAGTCCATGACTGCAATACTCCACTTAGACTCTTACTTTGGCTAGACGGTGGTTGGAGAGGGCCGACTCTGATCAATTCGGCTGGTTACTCAATCTCCAGCACCATATACGTTTGCTCCAACCCTATTGCCCTTATGCAAGCCCCAACCCTTTTTATCATATGGGTGCTAGAAGGCGGTTGCTGAGGGTCTTCATGTTCTTGGGAATGACGTTAAAATCTATCTGATAGTGAGGTTCCAGTTTTGGAGGTTTGGGGAACACCATCTTCTTTTTTACTTGTAGATCAATAATAAATAATTTATTAGTCAAGAGTGTTTCTTTTGTTTATGTTAGACTTATAGGAAATAACCTAATATTTTTAATACCAGATAGTGATATAATCTTTCTATTAACCCATTCTAAACATCTGGATGTGTAGGTTGATGACATTCACCTCTGAAAAAAAAAGATTGCACAATCTGACAAGCAACAATGAATTGCTTACAAAATGGCTGCTTTTCAGATAAATTCAGAAAAAAAAAATCTCTTTATTTATTTCTAATGATCTTTATAGAAGTTGTTAAAATATTTATTTGGATAACATTAGTCAGCTACAGGTGATAGATAGAAGTGGATGTGAGTTCAAGTCTTGTCAGGAGTTTATTGTTTATTCTTATTTCCAGAGATCACTGTTCCTTTCTTGTCATAGAAGTGGTGATCCGAATTAGTTACAATAAAAAGATTTTTTCTTTTTTTCAATTTCAAATGATCATTTCAAATAACTTTTTATTATTTCACTTTCTTATTTATTTTGCAAAAGGGCAATTTGAAAAAAAAATTAAATTAAAATGAAAAAAAAAAGAAGGTTTTTGTAAAATGATAAAAGAATTATGAATGATATATTTTCTGTTTTTCTGATCTTTGCAGGAATTATAAATCTTTGATCTTGTCTTTTTTTTCAATTGTTTTACTTATCAAATTCTCATAACAATTACTTATAATGACCTTTTAATTAAGGTAATGTCCCATCAGATTCTATTTATTGAATAAATAAGAAATTTAAATTCAAGTCACACTATTATGTTCACTTACAGACTAATACTCTTGGGAAAGGTATGAATTCTCCTCATCTAAGTTAGGTAGTCCACTACTGTTCTTCTATAGAAATGGCTTTGGCATTAAATAACCCATAGAGGTTTATATGTAATAAAGAAACCAAACAATTCTTTCTTTCAATGAAAACAATATTCTTTCCTTCTGGATATTTAAATCAAATTAACATTTATAAAAATACATTTATCATTTTAATTTTTAACCAAATTTTATTTTCCTTTTTGGAGAAAATGGAAACCATTAGATTAAACTCCCTTGGAATAAAATTCTGTTATCCAATTATCTTAGTTTCTGGGTATTTCAGCCATTTTTCTTCTGTTTTAAAATTGAATACATTAAAAAATTGAAAACATTTTTTGAATTTCAAGATAAGAACTGAAAGAGAAATAATAAAATATATTCAGCCCTGATTTAAAAGAAATGATTTTTTCTTTTTTTTTTTTTAAATTCAAATGATCATTTCAAATAACTTTTTATTATTTCACTTTCTTATTTATTTTGCAAAAGGGCAATTTAATAAATAAAATAAAAAAAAAAATTAAAAAAAGAGAAAAAAAAGTTTTTGTAAATGATAAAAGAATTATGAATTGATATATTTTCTTTTTCCGATCTTTGCAGGAATTATAAATCTTTTGATCTTGTCTTTTTTTTCACTTGTTTTACTTATCAAATTCTCATAACAATTACTTAAATGACCTTTTAATTAAGGTAATGTCCCATCAAGAGAGACATGAAGGCATGCCACATAGACATAAACACGTGGAGGGCTTGTGCAGAAGACTGTGCAACCTGGTGCTCCTCGTCAAACAAGGAAATTATAAAACACTTTTATACACTATTAATATAAATGGAGGATGAACAAAGGCCGCATCCCAAAGACCTACTGTATGGTGAACTAGTGGAGGGCACCCGACCGGCAGGTAGACCACGCCTACGCTTCAAAGATGTCTGCAAGATAGACCTGAAGACATGCCACATCGACATAGACTCGTGGGAGGCTTGTGCAGAAGACTGTGCAACCTGGCGCCTCCTCGTCAAACAAGGAACAAAAAGAAGTGAAAAAGAGAGGGAAAAAGCTTCCACAGAAAAGAGAGCTAAAGAAAGGAGAAACAACAGCATCCCAACACCTACAGAAAGCATCACCTTTTTTTTGTACATACTGCACCAGAGACTGCCATTCAAGGATCGGTCTGTTCACCACTCACATAGCTGTAGATAAAAATTTTTTTAAAAAATGGACACCACGCCATTGTCTAAAATAGAAGGTTGCCAACCAATCCCATCAGATTCTATTATTCTATTATTCTATTATTCTATTGATTCTATTACTATTAATCTATTCTAAAATTCTATTGATTCTATTATTCTATTGATTCTATTATATCTATTCTATGATTCTATTGATTCTATTATTCTATTGATTCTATTATTCTATTATCTATTATCTATGATTCTATTATTCTATTATTCTATTGATTATTATTCTATTATTCTATTGATTCTATTATTCATTGATTCTATTATTCTATTATTCTATTATTATATTATTCTATTTCTATTATTCTATTATTCTATTGATTCTATTATTCTATTTTCTATTATTCTATTGATTCTTTTTATCTATTATTCTATTATTCTATTCTATATTCTATCTATTGATTCTATTGATTCTTTATTCTATATTCTATTGATTCTATTATTCTATTATTCTATTGATTCTATTGATTCTATTATTCTTTATATTGATTCTATTATTCTATTCTATTGATTCTATTATTTATGATTCTATTATCTATTGATTCTATTATTCTATTATTCTATTGATCTATTATTCTATTATTCTATTTATTGAATAAATAAGAAAATTTTTGAGTTTATTAAATAAAAATAAAAAGACGTTTTGTTGCATAGCGCTTCTTCGCTACTCTGAATCGTATACGTTGCTGGTATACAGCAGAGATCGTTTCTAACCCCTAGACGATGTATCTAGTGGTCGCTTAAATGGAATCACAAGGCATGCTCTATGTAGTAGGAAATTTGACTTTATTTCTCTCATCGCTACTCTGAATCGTATACGTTGCTGGTATACAGCGGAGATCGTTTCTAACCCCTAGACGATGTATCTAGTGGTCGCTTAAATGAAATCACAAGGCATGCTCTATATAGTAGGAAATTTGACTTTATTTCTCTCATCGCTACTCTGAATCGTATACGTTGCTGGTATACAGCGGAAATCGTTTCTAACCCCTAGACGATGTATCTAGTGGTCGCTTAAATGAAATCACAGGCATGCTCTATGTAGTAGGAGTTTGACTTTATTTCTCTCATCTTCGACTGTACGTGGTGTGTGTGGGTGACGGCGTTGATAATGGGAACTACTACTGCTGGGATCTCAGGACAGAGGGAGAATGAACCTCACCGCCCACTGGCAGCGACTGTGGCGTGACNTACCATGATTATTCTTGTTAGAGGATTCATAAAAATGTCATGAAAAAAAAGAAAGAATTTCTAATAAAAGTGAAAAATAACTAATAAGAATAAAGAACGACTATAACGTCATCTTTTTAGAAAAAAGGCAAATTGCCAACAAGAAAATTTTTTTTCTGTTTACTTAATCAAAAGACGACACAAGATACAAGCGAAAATCTCGTTAACCACTTTGGAAAAAATTTGCTTATTTCTAATTTTTCGTAACTTTAATCTTTTTTTTTATTTTCCTTTCTAAATGTGCGTGATTTTGTTCTTTTTCCAATTCACCCTCCTCCTCCTACTCTACTCCTCCTTCTCCTCCTCCCCCTCCTACTCCTCCTTCTCCTCCTCCTTTTCAATATGAACTCTTTTATTTAATGGATCAAAGTTAAAGTGTGAAAGATCAGAATTTCATTTTAGCTCATTGCCAAAATAAGTTAAACCTATTTTTTTTTTTTTTCCACATTAACTGTTAAACATGGCGTCTGTTCTGCCTGAGTTGTTCGAATAGATTGTTAATAAGGTAAAAAGAACATTGATTTATTAGGATTTCAAAGTTAAGAGAAAAAACTTCTTTCTTTTTTTTTTTTGTTCACTCTCAAATTTTCTTTGTTTCAACTAAAAGATTTTTATGAGAAAACATTATGAAAAACAATTGACAAAACTTTCTTATCCCGAAATCTGTTTTCCACCATCTTGAAACAAAAATGTTTTGAAGCAAAAAGAAACATCTACATAGATATATTCATGGTTTGGTTTGTTTTACGCGCATATCAACCTCAGTGGGTCATTTAATGCCGATAAAGTTTTGAAATGATTCATTCTTAATGCACACACAATTTTTTTTTTTTATAAATACATTTTCTCTATTTACCCATAGATGGGACCCTAACAGGTACTACCACTCCGGGTTTGTTTATGGCGTATCAACCTCAGTGGGTCATTAATGCCGATAAAGTTTGATAGAAAATTCATAATGCGACACACAATTTTTTTTTATAAATACATTTTTCTATTTAACCCTAGATGGGACCCTAACAGGTACTACCACTCCGGGTCAGAGTGGACCAGGAGCAATAGTGATGAAGGGGTACTCCACATTCCCAAACCTCCAAAACTGGAATCTCACCATCAGATAGAGTTTAACGTCATTCCCAGGACATGTAGACCCAGCCACGCCTTCTAGCACCCATATGATAAAAAAGGGTTGGTCTTGCCATAAGGCAATAGGGTTGGGGAAATCATATAGATGCTAGGGCTTGACATGACCAGCCATTGATCAAAGGGAGCCTATCCGACCCCCATCTAGCGCTAAGAAGGGCCAAAGTGGATATTGCATGTCATGGACTGCTCAATACCCGGTCTTTCCTTAAGCATCACAGGGTCACCACCACAGGTGGCCCCATTGGGGGAGTTTTATCCTTCTTGTAGAGGTGGTCGTCAGTCGTATTTAATGCCCCAGCTGACAGGGTAATATTCATGGAAACAAAGGATATTCAAGGGCAGTAAGTTCCCATAGTGTAATGGCTAATTTCTGTAGTTGTAAGCAAGTTTAATAACCACAACCAGCCTCACAATAAATACTACAATTTTCACAGACTCTTTATCCGCACTTACAACATTAAAAAAATAAAATGACCCATTACAACATAAGGCTAAACAGAATATACCACTGTCAGAAATAAAGAAATATTTATTGTTGGATCCCAAGCCATCTTGGCATACCGTGAAATGACAAGGCAGATTCAGAAGCAAAGAAAGCTATGAAAGACACAATAACAAAAATCTTAGAAACTTTTCGAAAACAATGCAACTGCATGCTTTAACACAAAAATATCATAAAATGTGTTCTAATAACAATTAAATTCATTCAGATAATGCGCACGCACAATTTTATGCTAGGAATTTAGCCAACTAAAGGTGAAAATTACCAAATAGTTGGTTCATACCTTCCTAAATGTATTAGTGCTATGTGAAATGCCTCATCCAGAATTTTGAACTCATCTCACCATATCCATATCCTACAATGATAACCATTACACCATATGCCTTACAAATGTTTAATTAATAAAGTCTCCAATTCTATAAATTTTTTATATAAATTATATTTCAATATAAATATAATCATTAATAGACAATTATATTTTCATTATAAAGTCAAAACTTTATATACAGTTTAATTATTAAATTTATATAAATAAGTCTCCAATCTATAAAACTTGTTTTATAAGATTTGAGACCTTATTTAGGATTGATCCCTTGTAATTTTTGAAGAGAAATAATTTCCTTCATTTTTATACCAAATATTCATTATTTTATCTTGTTTTATAGGAGACCTTATTTATCAATCACCCATTCATATTTTTTCTAGTTGGATAGAAATGAAAATACTTGTTAGTAATACAATTCTTATTTGTTCTTTAATAATTTCATATGAAAGGAAAAATACCTATATCAATTGACTTAATAACCACAACTCCCAACAATAAATCCTAATTTTCACAGACTCTTTACTTACACTTATTACATTAAAAAATAAAAATGTCAATGACCATAACTACACAAGTGATAAGCAGAAATATACTAGTTGTCCAAAAAAATTATCTTATTATAATGGAGATTGTGGGTTTGTAATGTCTGTAACCGAAACTACTATTACTAATCGAATCACACATACAACTTATATTTCATCACATTCTTCATGATTTTATTTATATTTAAACCTCAATTATTATAAAATTGCTTCACCTTTTTATTAGTGTTGTCCATATCTACATAACTAATAACATGCTATTGTATTTATAATATACAAAAAATATAGTGGTTTGCAGTGTGAACGGAGAAGCTAATTTGCGATATTGATATTAAAATGTGGATTTTATTAAATATGTGCTTGATATTATTGATTTCTAACTGTTTGGTTTTTATTTAATAAGATATAAGCAAAAATCTCTCCAATGAATCTAAGATGAAATCTATTAAAAGAAAAAATAAGTGTACTTTTATTCTTTATTCCTATTTAACTAAATATGTTAAATAAGTAAAATTCAATAGTAATGAAAGACGCGGCAGTGATGGAAGAGTATAGTTTCATTTCTATTTTCTATTATAACCCCACTCCTGTCGTGCGTGCGCGCGGTCAAGTACGTTCTCGTCGGCTCTCTCTCCTGACTGCCTGCTGCCCAACTGCTCCTGCTGTTTTGACTCTACCTTTAAGTACTTATAATCCGCCCACACATCTCTTTGTTCGGTTGACCGGAAGTCCTTTCTCTTTGTTCAAATTCCCGTTTGTCCAGATGAAGTCTTTTGTTACACTTCTTTTGTTATACTAAGATTTCTGTCTAGTGCTATCTATTGTTTCTTTTGTTCAATTTCTTCTTGTCTTTTCGTACTTCCCGCACAAAACAACTGCGACTATCACCAAACCATAACAATTTTATCAATTTTTTTCAAACGGGTATACTCACAGGGTTCCATCCCAGCCTCCTGCCTCAAAAAACGCTAAAATTCTTGATAATGATATTTCTGAATAATTTGTACAAAATCATAATTATGTTGATGTTTTTTATGTAATAAGAAAGGAAGATGAATATTTTAGAACTAATTTTAAGTCTGGTAAAAGGCTATTGTGTTTTGAGCACTTTACAGGAATTAATTATTCTAATTTCCATACAAAAAATGTTGAAAGTAATGATAATGAAATTAGAAATTCGTGTGACAATAAAATTTCTTCTTTTGTATTTTTTTGGTATTTTTTGATTTGATAATTATCATTAATATATACTAGTACAAAATAAAAAACACTCCGGACGATGTAAAAATAGATTTTTGAAACATATTGCCTGAGGGGTGGGAGTTAAAAATTCAATGTCAGCGAGTTTGTACCCAAAGTAAGTAAAATCATCAAATTCATTAAAGGATTAAAAAATAAAACAATTTGAAATGTAAACTTTAAATATGTATTAAAATAAAACAAACTATATATAGATATATAATACCAGTCATGTATTTATTAAAACTTGTTTTAAAAAACAATGAGGACTGTCTAATGTTGCATGTTCAAATTTTGAATGTATTTATTCTATGTTATGATGATTTTGGGTAATGTGACGTAAGCAGTGATGTAGTTTTTGTTACAGACAAAAACCAGAAGTGAATCTCCATTATTAATAGATATAGATTTTTTTACCAATCCCTCCGCACGAGCTGGATGTGACACAAACTAAATTTCTTAAGCAGAGTTCAACAGGTTTGAATTCAGAGTTTTCCTTCTCCTAGACTGGTTGCCTAACCAAGGTTAAAGAGCCCAGTCTGCCCTACTATTTACCCATAGCTGGAGGGAGACTAGGTTTGTACCTTTCCCAAGGGTATTAGTGCTAAGGAAATGCAATTACCACGTCCAGGATTTGAACTCGGGGTGACGAGTCCATTTCCCATGACTTTAACCATTACACCACGCGCTTCCTAATTAATATATGTGTGGGTGTGTGTGTGTGTGTTATATTAATGAATATCAACTGTTAAACAGTTTCAGCTTCAAAGAATTTCTTTTCCAATAATATGATCTTCAAGCAATAGGAAATTATTTAAAAAAAATTTTTTTAAAGGTCATTTCCATTAAAAATTTCAAATGATATTTAAACATACTTTGACTTTAAATATCATACACACACATGCACACACGCACACACACACACACACACACACACACATATATATATATATATATATATATATATATATATATATAGCCTTAGAAGCATGCTTTTATGTCAGCAAATATTGTGCATATTGATTATGAATGTACATATATGAGTATGTATTTATCTAATGTATAAGTGTGTATATATCTGCATATATATATATATATATATATATATATATATATATATATGAGGAAAATGGGATTGGAATAAATCTGACAGAATGAGGTAAAATAAGGAATGAAAGAACAAATACGTGTTGTATATTTCGCTGGAATGTTAAATTCCACTTCTTCAGCCTTTATTGAATCATTAGGATCATATATATATATATATATATATATATATATATATATATATATATATATATATATATGTTCAAATTTTCAGTATATTTATTCTATGTTATGACGATTTGGATAATGTGACGTAAACAGTGACGTAATTTTTGTTACAGACAAAAACCGGAAGCGAATCTCCATTATTAATATATAGATGTTAATCTGATGAGAAAAAAATAATATCAAAAGTTTTTTTTTTTAAGAAATCTAAAATATAAGATCAAGTAAAAAAATATGATTTGTATGTGAGTGAAAGTAAGGGACAGAACCATAAAAAAATTAAAAACATTTGTACCGAGTTATTTCCCTTTTACAAATTGTATTTAAGGTGGGTCCAAACTTAAAAAAAAATGAAAATGACAATTGCTTTTTAACAAAAATTGATATAGTTTGAATTTTTCAACTGACACTGATGGTTTATAGAAACGAGGAAAAAAACTGTTACTTTATTTTGGGAATGTTTGGTTCATATAATTCTAACAAGAGAAAATTACAAAATATTTTTTTTTAAATAATTAGTATTACTAGCAAATATATACACCCTCCGTAGGGTACAAGTATTTAAGTTTTAATTTAATAAAATATTATACATTATACTAAATTAGAAAGGCTAATGAAACTAAATAAGAATGTAGATAAAAAGATTTGAAACAGAGGGGGTTAAGATAATTAAATTTATTGTGTACAGTGCTCAGGTGCACCACAACTCATCAAAGTCTCATGTCAAGTACACAGAATAATGTATTAGTGTCAAGAACATGAACATTTTACAGTAGTAATATGCATGTATGTGTGCGCGTGTGTGCATATGTATGTGGAGAGTGGCATCAGGTATAGTGTCGGCTGACTACAGGAAGCATGGAGGCTTTAAAAGACCCAGTGCCTCGGCAGCCTACAACAGACGCCCATCTATGTCTCCGCAACTCTGAGCGCGAAAAAATGTTTCCGAAAGCCACGTGAGCAGTGCTGTTTTCCGACCCCGTAGGCATGCCTACGCGTGCTAGAAAGATGGAGATCAAAAATCGAAAAATAGAACAACTGAAACTTACTCTTCTATCACACCCGTCTTTCATTGCAAAATTTTCCTAATTTAATTACTTAGATAAAATACCGCCCTGTCAGCTGGGACGTTAGAATGCACCGACTGCACCTCTGCAGAGAGGTAAGACTCCCCCAATGGGGCCACCTGTTTGCCGAGGGTGGTGACCTGTGACGCTTAAGGATAGAACCGGGTGGATGAGCAGTTCATGACTTGCAATATTCCACTTTAGGCTTTTCTTGGGCTAGACGGGCGGTCGGAGAGGCCCCCTCCAATCAATCGGCTGGTCACGTCAAGCCCTAGCACCTATATGATTTCCCCAACCCTATTGCCCTTATGGCAAGCCCCAACCCCTTTTTATCATATGGATGCTAGAAGGCGGTGGCTGCGGGTCTACATGTCCTGGGAATGACGTTAAACTCTATCTGATGGTGAGGTTCCAGTTTTGGAGGTTTGGGGAATGTGGTGCACTCCTTCATCACCATTGCTCCCTGGTCCACTCTGACCCGGAGTGGTAGTACCTGTTAGGGTCCCATCTATGGGTTAAATAGAAAAATGTATTTATAAAAAAAATGTATTATCCATTAATAATTGATTTATTTCAAAACTTTATTGGCATTAAATGACCCACTGAGATTGATATGCCGTAAAACAAAACAAACCAAACCAATTAGTTAAAATAGGAAGTAAAGAATAAAATCAGAATTATTTCTTCTTGTTAATGGATTTCTTTTAATATTTATTGAAGAGATTTTTTGATCATATTCATTAAAATAAAACCAAACTATTAGAAATCAATAATACTAGGCACATATTTATCAAAATCAAATTTTTAATTTCAATATGCAAATTAGCCTTCATGTTCACATGGTAAACCGCCATTTTGTTGTATATATAAATACAATTGCATGTTTAGGCAGTAACATCTCCTCCACAGAAAATGACATTAATGCACGCATAGGAAAAGAATGGGCCGCTATAAATGAACTATCGGTCATATGGAAATCCAACCTCACAGACAAGTTAAAGAGACAGTTCTTCCAGGCCGTTGTCATATCAGTACTGCTGTATGGCTGCACCACCTGGACCCTAACTAAGCGACTAGAGAATAAACTAGATGGGAGCTACACAAGAATGCTGCGGGTGATACTGAACAAGACATGGAAACAACACCCTATGAGAAAACAGCTGTACGGCCACCTGCCACATATCACCCAAACCATCCGAGTAAGACGGACAAGACACGCGGGACACTGCTGGAGAAGCAAGGATGAACTCATAAGCAATGTCCTCCTGTGGAAGCCAGCACATGGACAAGCCAGTGTAGGCCGACCAGCAAAAACGTACATTGATCAGCTCTGTGCAGATGCAGGATGCTGCATAGAGGACCTCCCGAGAATGATGAGCGATAGGGATGGATGGAGAGAGATTGTCATGGATATCCGCGCTGAAAGCGTGACATGATGATGATGATGATGAGTATATAGATAAGGCAACCAGTGTTAATAATGTAAAATAATTTTATTAATAATTGAGGTTTACATAAAAATAGAATCATGGAGAATGTGATGTAAATGGTTAAGGGAATTGTGACTTGAGTAGTGAAATAGTTTCAGTTACAGACAGAAAAACACACAATCTCCATTATGATAAGATATTGGATCAGCAGATATTGTTTTCCCCAAATTTTATGACATCATTATTTGATCATAATTTATGATATATTAGTTACGAAAATAAATTAATCAATGTATTCACCCCCATCCCTCTGCACAAGCAGGATGTGACAAAAGGTTTTTATCAAAGTTCCGTGATGGCTCCCAATTACGACAAGAAGGTTCCCGAATCCAACAAGAAATACCTGAAGAAGGCCGTAGAGCACATTGGCTGAAACGTTGTACAGATAACAATGAAGATGAGGATAATAGTCCGAATAACGCAGATATTACTAAGGACATCAAGTAAAAACTTGTCGAGGGATTATTAAACTTTTGTCCATTATTGTTGGTTGTTGATACTGTAGGAGATTATCTTCCCTTTGCCAGGAAGAGTTATCTTCTCGCTGCGTTGCCGTTTGTTCCCACTAGGGGACCTCTGGTATTTAAGCGCCTGATTTGAACTTTTCTTTCTCTTTTAGCTGAATCTTCTCAAGAACTGCTATGGGTTAGAGTCTATCTACCCCCCTTCTCGGTGGGACTTTTGCTTCCCCCTTACATTACTCTAAGTCCTTTATACAGCATGGACTATCCTTTAGTTCCATGTCTGTAACATTTATATTTTACGTACATTTGGGTATCTTGTTTATACCTAAATATTGTATATGTATTTACATGTTCTATTCTCCTGTACATTATGTATCTTATCGTTTCCATGTGCTGTTATATATATTAAATGTTTTGTCTCACAACGTGTCGGAAGTTAAGCAGCGATGAGCCTTTTTAAGACTTAGATGGGTGACCATGGAAGCAACAGAAATTAGCCTGAGCAATCTAGCCATTACTAAAAACAATTCAATTTTAAATTTCTCTTTACAAAAGTGCCACTATCTTAAATTCACATCTTCTCATAGAGAGAGAGATAGAGAGAGAGAGAGAGAGAGAGAGAGAGAGAGAGAGAGAGAGAGAGAGAGAGAGAAGAGGGGTAAGAATATATATATGTATATATATATATATATATATATTGAAGTCAGTCAGTTAGACAGTCAACAATTGGTTTGACTGGCCAAGCCTAACATGAAGTTACTAGTTCAATAATGAACCCACTATAACAGCTTAAATAATTCCTGCCACTGCTGCCAGGAAGAGTCCATTAAGCTGAGGAGGTGTTTGACTGTTCTACTGTCCAATAGTTATCAATCTGTAACAGTCATTTCCAGACTGCAGGTTCAATCCTGGCTAAGGGTGAAAGTAACACAGAATAACAATTATCAGTATTCTACAATATATATATATATATATATATATATATATATATATATATATATATATATATATATATAAACTGAATAAGACTGATTGGTAGAGAGAGGGAGAAGGAGAGAGTGGGTATGAAAATAGATTGATATACATTGCATAAGATTAATAGATAGATAGATAGATAGATACTGGTAAATAGCAAGATAGATTTTTAAAATTGATAAAACTAGAAAGATATATATGAACGGAGAGAGAGAGAGAGAGAGAGAGAGAGAGAGAGAGAGAGAGAGAGAGAGAGAGAGGTGTACAAATAGTTAGATACAAAGATCACAATATATATATTAAATGTTTTGTCTCACAACGTGTTGGAATTGTATGTTCATTAATTAATTTTGAATCTTACAATACCAATACTTTATAAATATTGCAAAAATAACAGAAGAATAAGAAGATTGACCATTAAATGAAGAGGCATTTGTAGAGGTGGTCAATTTGTAAATGGACATTGTCCTTTCTATTAAGTGTTCTGTCAATTGACCATCAGTTTTGCAGACTGGACAACAATCACTTTTCAGAAAGACTTTGGTGTACTTATCTTAATCGACAGAAATAAATGTTGAGTTTCAGTTAAACTTCAAGAAATGGAGACTTCAATTTTATTTGTGTCTTCTTTTAAGTGAAACTGTGGAAAATAATAACAGGAAGGACTTTATATTGTTACTCATTGTTTTATTTGTTTTTAATAAATTGTTAGAATTAAACAAAGTATTAATTCATTTATTTGTTGCTGTTAGTCTTAGAATTAAATGCTATACTAACACAATAACAGGAAGGACTTTATATTGTTACTCATTGTTTTATTTGTTTTTAATAAATTGTTAGAATTAAACAAATTATTAATTCATTTATTTGTTGCTGTTAGTCTTAGAATTAAATGCTATACTAACACAATAACAGGAAGGACTTTATATTGTTACTCATTGTTTTATTTGTTTTTAATAAATTGTTAGAATTAAACAAAGTATTTGTTGCTGTTAGCCTCAGAATTAAATGCTATACTAACACAATAATACATTTACTGATACATTTTTTCTTTCCACTATACAAACCAAGGAGAAATAAAATAATTCATCTCTTTATTTTCCATCAGAGAGTGTGGAAAATAATATTACCTTATTTTCACCTTATGCAAATAATGAAGATCATAAGCGAAAAACAATTACAGTGACCTCCCTTTGACCATAGCAACAGAGTCCTAGGGTCTTAGCCATAAACTGATGAGAAACCTCATGCGATTGGCTAAGAGCCTTTGTCAGCAACCACGTTACAAGGCTCAGTTTGTCCACAAATTTTGAGGCTGATACCTTGAAATCACCCTTTTTCCACTGGAAGCTCTTCAAGGAACAATGTAGATTTTACACAGCAAAGGCGTTGGCTGAACGAGGAGCATTGGAACAGCATGGGGGAGTCGTAGATTTTCGTAAAAGTCAGACTTCAAATACAAGAGACAGATAAGTTTAGCAAAAGCATTATTTTGCAAACCATTATACACCATTATACAATACACTTTGTAAACCTTGCATACACTTTGTAAACCTTACATATACTTTGTATCTCGACTCACGTATTGTATTTTGTATGTTACATGTTCTTGTGATTGATAAACGCATTGTTTTGTTGTAAAGCCTTGAGTTGTGTTCATTACTTGATATCTTTGTCTTTATAATTCTTTACAAAAAGCTTGATAAATGTTAGGTATAGATTTGATGGTGATTCTTCTTACCAATATGGATACTTGTTTTTTTTTATGGCATATCAAACCTTTTTGGGTCATTTAATGCTGAATCATGTCATTTTGATAAACAAAAGATTTAGGTTGCTTACAGTACCTGCTGTGGCTTAAGAAGTCACACAAGTATTGAACAGGATCATCACTGCTTAATTTTGGTTAGTTGGTCATTTTGTTTTATGGCATATCAACCCTTTTTGGGTCATTTAATGCTGTGGTGCATGACGTCACCATAATCTTACAGATTTGTCTATTGTTTTTTCTGAAATACAACTGCCCTGCATATATATATATATATATATATATATATATATATATATATATATAGAGAGAGAGAGAGAGAGAGAGAGAGATAGATAGATAAAAGGATATGAAAACAACACAATATGCTGTTAAAGTGAAAAGATTTTATATCATATTCATAGCTAATATTGAACAATATTTCGATTTATAAAAATCATCTTCAGAGCTTGTTTATACTCCAGCCTTATCAATAGTGGAGACGAAAATTATCGTTTAAAATTTGAAGTTTGAAAAAAGGAGACGGTTTGAAATATGATGTCAAATATTCTCTTTTACGGTGTGAGTATGGGACTGTGTAAGAAAGCATTTTTTTCAATTTTTCTTAATATACTACATATACATATATGTATACACATATATACATATAGCTGTGTGTGTTTTAAAGGAAAGCTTTATACAATGAATCCAGTTGTGGTATTTATATTTGCCCCTGAATTCATTTGGGTTCACTCGAAATCGAATTACCGTTGGTAGTACGAAAAGATAGGAAAAAAAACTCATTTTATTCCAGACTATTCAAAAGACAAACTAACCATCCATAATCAGCATGTAAATTTCCATAGGACCTCATCATTTTGAATTAATAGACCCGAATCAAAATTCTTACTACAGGTACGTTCATAAGTTATGGCTGCTCATAACAATAATCGTTCAAAGTTATATATACTTTGAATATACAAAGTATTATGTAGAAAGATACATGACTCCGACGAGGGTTGACAGACAAAACATTTAATGCAGTACAGCACATGGATATGACGAGATACAAAGTACATAGGTAAAAGGGTACATAAACAAAGAGTACATAAATAAAGATGAAGACACATTCATGAATGGTACAAGATAACATATAAAAGCCACAGACATGAGACTAGGGATAGTCCATGCTGTGAGAACTTACAGTAATGTAAGTGGGGCGAACGCCCCAAGGAGACGGGGTTAGACCTTAACTAACCCATGGTGTCTCGTAGTATCCGGCACGGAAAAGAGGCGGAAAGGGTTTGAACCCGGCGCTTAAATACTATAGCCCCCTAGCGGGCACCAGCAAACTAAATCGGGCAGACAACTCCACCAGGCAAATACGAAACTAACGCTACAGACCCGAATCAAAATTCTTACTACAGGTACGTTCATAAGTTATGGCTGCTCATAACCTGAGTTCAAATCTTGGACAAGGCTGTTTGCATTTCCCATAATATTAATGTCCAACTATTATCCCCCCAGCTAAGACAGTGGGTTTGGTTTGGTTTGTTTTGTTTTACGGCATATCAACCTCAGTGGGTCATTTAATGCCGATAAAGTTTTGAAATAAATCAATTCTTAATGGATAATACAATTTTTTATAAATACATCTTTCTATTTAACCCATAGATGGGACCCTAACAGGTACTACCACTCCGGGTCAGAGTGGACCAGGGAGCAATGGTGATGAAGGGGTGCTCCACATTCCCCAAACCTCCAAAACTGGAACCTCACCATCAGATAGAGTTTAACGTCATTCCCAGGACATGTAGACCCGCAGCCACCGCCTTCTAGCACCCATATGATAAAAAGGGGTTGGGGCTTGCCATAAGGGTAATAGGGTTGGGAAAATCATATAGATGCTAGGGCTTGATGTGACCAGCCGATTGATCGGAGGGGGCCTCTCCGACCGCCCGTCTAGCCCAAGATAGGGCCAAAGTGGAGTATTGCATGTCATGAACTGCTCATCCACCTGGGCTCTATCCTTAAGCATCACGGGTTGCCACCCACGGCCAACAGGTGGCCTCATTGGGGAAGTCTTACCCCTCTGCAGAGCTGCAGTCGGTGCATTTTAACGCCCCAGCCGACAGGGCGGTAAGACAGTAGGACAGACTGGACTCTTTAACCTTGGTTAGGCAATCAAGTCTTGGAATTCAACCCTGTTAAATTCTACTTAAGAAATTGACCTTGTGTCACAGATCCTGCTTGTGTGGAGGGGTTGGCAAATATATATATAATTGGAAGCCGTAATTGTTAAACTGGTTTCAGCATAAGATAACCCATCAAGGGTTGAGATGCCATAAAATCAATGAAGCAAATTTAAAAGTTGAATGAAAAAAGAGGAAAAAAGAGTTAAATCAAATTATGAAGAAATAAAAATAAATGAATTGGAATTGACAAAAATTGAAAAATCTTTTGAGGAAAACAAATGAATAAAAATAGGTTTAAAAAAAATTGCAATGTTATGAAAAAAAAAACAGGAGAACTGGACAAATATTTGATAAAAATGAAATTTGTTTAAAAAAATGGAAACGATTGTCAAAAAGTAAGAAAATATTTATGAAGAATATTGTGAAATTGATTTTGTTGAAATAAAGATTTAAAAAAATGGGTTGGTTGTTGTAATAACAAGAATTGGACCATATGACATTTAGGCACCCCTTTTGCAATCTCATTTCATAAGACATTTTTTTCCATATTACACATCTCTCT
>CM042174.1:38362-58362 GCA_023376005.1 Doryteuthis pealeii
TACCTATTCATAACGGAAGTACACGCTTTCCTTGTTGGAGTTATTGTTTAAACATAAGAGACCTTGGACTGGATAATTATTTTATTTAATTTTCCCATTAAACTGAAGCCGTAACCCTAACCCTAAACATAACATTACCCTCCCGGCTTCATTTCTAGTACATCAATAAATAAGTATGATTAGTTAGTAGTATTGAATTTGCTGTAGCATTGTTAAAGTATATATGACATTATTTATATTTGGAAAGAGATCAATGATATAGGAATCCAGTGGTCATAATGAATTAAGAAACTTCATCTTCAGAGACTGGGTTTTATCAAGTTTCTTCGAGATTAGACACTGAACATTTTCATTTTTTTTATATGCATTGTTAATGCCATCTCAAATATAATAATAAATAAAGAATATATTCAAGAGGTTCCCAGATATATATAAATTTACTAAATACTAATTCGTTCTGTCATGGGTTGCAAAAAATTCCACTAACTCACTAAGCAAGCTGTTATTAGAGAGAGCTATGGAGACGCTGCCTTGGCAGTGAGGCGGTTCAATCACGCACAGGGCGTCTTCCGATCTATGCTCTGCTGATTATGATTAGCGTAACATAGAATATCTCAGATTGTTAGCCATTACATTTAATAGGTATCCCGCTAATCAGTATTAATTTAATATATAGAATTAGGTAAGACTCCATTATAGACAACTTATTGGCAAATGAAGGCATAACAAACAAACGGTTGTAACATATAACATAATATATATAATTATAATAAAATACACACAAATAATGTACATCCACAATACATTATATATATTAGTTCAATATATATATATTATAGCTATATATTATTATATATAATAACTACATATAAAGTATGTTTTCTTTTTTATCTTACCTATAATAATTGAATAAATGATGAATACTAACCTATTGAGACTTAATACTAGAAGATCAATACATATGGATTTGCCAGCAAAACAAAAACCAAAACAGAAAATACCTGCTACAGAAGTGCAGAGATTCATGATCATAATTAATGAATTTAGTGTTGGCATCTTCATACATTTAACACATAACATATATTAGTCTTCTATCTTTTCATCTTTTCGAGATAAATATAGAGTCTATAACTCATCAGTCTTTTCAATCTATAACAATTATTTATAAGTATCTATATTAATCATTCTGTTCTATCTACATTTCATATAATATTATTATATCTATAGATTCATAATTATATCATATCTATCTATCTATTTCATATCTACTACTATCTATCTATCTATCTATCTACTCTCAGTCTGTTCGATAAGTATCTTTCTATTCTATTCTGGTTCATTGTAGTCTATACTAGTCTATAAATAATCTATCTATATATCAAATACTTCTGTTCATATCTATGCATAGAGCTATCTTTTCTATTAAGTCTATTCATTGAGAGTTCATATCTATCTTTCTATCTATCTTATTTATCCATGCTAATAATACACGAGAGAATATATTCTACTCTATATTTTATTTATCTATCTAATAATATCTATCTATTCTATCTATGCTGAAGTTGGTTCATGGTAGCGTAATTACAATAATGTATCTATCTAAATCTATTTATCTTCTACTAATTCAGTCTGGTTCGGATGGATGTATCTTTCGTATATCTTATTGATATCTATCTATATAAGAATTCATATAATCTATATTTTCTATCTACATCTATCAAATTATTATAATTACTATCTATCATCCATTCGATCTACTATTTCAGTCGGTTCATAATCGAGTTTCTACTATAATTATCTATATATTATCTACTTTTTTATATATCTATCTTATCTTCAATATGTTAGTTCATATTATTACTACTATTCTATCTTAATATATATATATCTATTCCAGTCTGTTCATATCTACTTTCTATCATATGCTATTTACTATCTTATTTCTGTCCATTATCTACTATATTTATCTTATCTATCTTCAATACTGTCTGTTCCTACATCTACTACTACTCTATCCTATCTAATTTTGTCAATCACACTATCTTACAATATCTATCTATTACTCTAAGTTTGTTCATTCTATCATCTATCTAATCATCTATCTATCTAAGTCTGAATCATATCTATCTTTCTATCTAATCTATTTAATTATATTATGCTTATCTATCTATAATATCTATCAATCTAAGTCTGTTGCATATCTATCTAACTATCTATTTATCTATCGTATCTACTATCTATCTAATCTATTCATATCTTTCATTATATTTCTATCTAATTTCTGATTAATATCTATCATATATCTAAGTCTGTTACAACATATATAAGATCTATCATCATCGTTCAATCTATCTATCTATCATATCTATCATATCTCTATCTCTGTTATACATATATCTATCTACTATCTACTTCTCGTCAATCTATCTATAAATCATAACACTATCTTTCTATTAGTCTGATATTATATATTCTATTTATCTATCTATCTCTGTTATATATCTATCTATTTATCTATCTCAATATGTTCATATCTATCTATCTATCTATCTATCTATCTATCTATCTATCTATCTATCTATCTATCTATCTATCTATCTATCTCTATCTAATATCTATCTACTATCTCTGTTCATATCTATCTATTTATCTATCTATCTATTCATCTAAGTCTGTTCATATCTATATCTATCTAACTCAGTTTGTTATATTATCTATCTATCTATCTCGAATATTTATTTATCTAATTCTGTTCATATCTATCTATTTATCTATCTCAGTCTGTTATCTATTTATCTATCTATCTATCTATCTATATATCTATATATCTCTATCTATCTCAGCCTGTTTATCTATCTATCTATTTATCTATCTATCTATCTATCTATCTATTTCAGTCTGTTTATATCTATCTATCTGTCTATCTATCTCTGTTCATCTATCTATCTATCTATTATCTATCTATATATCAGTCTGTTCATAGCTATCTATCTATTTATCTATCTCTTTTTAATCTGTTCATATCTATCTATCTATCTATCTCTTTCTATCATCTATCTATTTATCTATCTATATCTATCTATCTATCTATCTATCTATCTATCTCTATCTATCTATCTCTGTTCTTATCTATTCTATCTATCTATATTATCTAAGTCTGTTCATATCTATATATCTATCTAACTCAGCTTGTTCATATCTATCTATCTATCTATATATATTTATCTATCTCATTCTGTCATATCTATCTATCTATCTATCTATCTATCTATGTATTATCTATCTATCTATCTCAGTCTGTTCATATCTATCTATATCTATCTATCTATCTACTCAATCTGTCATAATATTTATCTATTTCAGTCTGTTCATATCTATATATCTATCTCTGTTCAATCATTCTCTATCTTCCCATCTATATATCTATCTATCTATCTATCTATCTATTTCAGTCTGTTCATATATCTATCTCAATCTTTCATATCATTATTTATCTATTTCAATCTGTTCATATCTATTATCAAATCTCTGTCTTTTCGTATATATTTATCTATCTCAATCTGTTTATCATCTATCTATCTATCTATCTATCTATCTATATCTATCTAATCTATCTCTGTCTGTTCATATCTATTTATTTATCTATCTATTTATCTATCTATCTATCTATCTCAATCTGTTCATATCTATTTATTTATCTATTTCAGTCTGTTCATATCTATTTATCTATCTCAGTCTTTTCGTATTTATTTATCTATCTCAATCTGTTCATATCTATCTATCTATCTATCTATCTATCTTTGTTCATATCTATTTATTTATCTACCTCATATCTATTTATTCATTTATCTCAATCTGTTCATATCTATTCATCTATCTATTTCAGTCTATTCATATCTGTCTCTACATGTCAGTCTGTTCATATCTATCTGTCTGTCTATCTATCTATCTATCAATTATCTGTTTATCTCATTTTTTTCATATCCATGTTTTACTTTGCACCTTCCTCAGATATTTCATAATTTATTTTTCAAAGCAAAAAAATCAATTGAGTGACAGCTCATAACTCAGAAAAATTGTAAATTGGGACAATCATGTTAAGGTAACACTGTATATATATGTCTGTGTGTGTGTATGTATATATATATATATATATATATATATATATATATATATATATAAAGATAAATCTAATGAGTCAGATGAACCTACTAAAAGTTTTGCTTAATGCTCTTCAGATCTTAGCCCTGAAGAGCATTAAGCGAAACTTTTAGTAGGTTCGTCTGACTCATTAGATTTATCTTTATTATTTGCTCTACTTTTTACTTATTAGCTTTAGTTTTCTGGCGTTTTTTCCAAAAAAATTTTTCTTCCCGGTTGATGTTTGGTAGTATATTTTTACAATCAAACTATTTGCTGGGTTATTTCTCACCAGGAGGATTTATCAATAAGTTTGGTATATTAAATTATATATATATATATATATATATATGAAGTTAAGTAAACAAACAAATGTGTTTATTTTTTATATGGCTTTAAGCCGACAATTTTTGGAAGATTTGTGCTTAATTAAAGTCATACCTAATTTTGAAAATTAATTAATGATATTTTCTCGATTCGTTTAGCCTTATATTTGAACATATATGCCTGCCTAAATTCATTCATTATTAACTAATTAATTTTCAAAATTAGGTATGACTTCAATTAAGCACATATCCTCCAAAAATATATATATATATACATAGATATATACACGCACACATATATACAGTGTTACCTTAACATGATTGTCCCAATTTACAATTTTTCTGAGTTATGAGCTGTCATTCAATTGATTTTTTTGCTTTGTATATATATTATATATATATATTATATATTTGTAAAGAACAAAGGCTTAAAGACTGGGTATTAAGTGATTATGGTCCATTTCCACCCGTACAGTTAGAGGAAAGAACCAGTTTAGAATCATCTTGATGCTCACAATGCTTGTTTTCATTAATAATTTATCTTTCTTTAAACCAACAAAGGCCCTGAGGAAGGTTTGTTAATCGAACCGAAACACTGCAGCATCAGCTTATTAAACATCAATCGTTAATGAAACTGGTGTTTATTCAATTCTTATAAAATTACATAATGTACAAAAGTCACCATAAATTTTGGTTACAAACATATGGACCATATGACCTTTAGGTACCCCTTTTGCGATCTCAATTCATAAGGACATTTTTTTCATTTACATACCGGTTGTTTGTTAATAGATGATTTTAGATTTTTTTTTTAAATTATAAAACTACCCCTAACCCTAACCCTAACCATAACCCCTAACACTAACCCTAACAAAGAACTGGATTTTGACGGCGTAAATGAAAACAATGTCCTTATGAATCGAGATTGCAAAAGGGGTGCCTAAAGGTCATATGGTCCAAATATATTTCAGCCATTTTAATTCTGTGTTGGCAACAATGTCCCTTCCTTTACAAAACTGCTTTGACATGGCGTACATTATTAATAAGCCGACTCTGCAGTGTTTCAGTTTGTTTAACAAACCTTCATCAGGGCCTTTGTTGGTTTAAAGAAAAAGAAATTACCAATGAAAACAAAAGTCTGCGAGCCTCTGCTTTTAGTATGTGGCTGCTTTTGTTGATATTCAAATATATAGAAAGAAAAGACATACTTTAAAACGCTGATTAACTTTAGGCACCCATTTTGCGATCTCGATTCATATGTACATTTTTTTCATTTACACCGTCAAAATCCAGTTCTTTGTTAGGGTTAGTGTTAAGGATCAGTTTTATAATTAAAAAAAAACTCTAAAAATCATCTGTTAACAAACAACCGGATTTTGACGGTGTAAATGAAAAAAATGTCCTTATGAATCGAGATCGCAAAAGGGGTGCCTAAATGTCATATGGTCCAGTAAGGCACCCCTTTTACGATCTTGTTTCATAAGGACATTTTTTTTATTTACGCCGTCAAAATCCAGTTCTTTGTTAGGGGTTAGGGTTAGGGTTAGGGTTAAGGATTAGTTTATAATTTTTTAAAAAACTCTAAAAATCATCTGTTAACAAACAACTGGATTTTGATGGTGTAAATGAAAAAAATGTCCTTATGAATCGAGATCGCAAAAGGGGTGCCTAAAGGTCATATGGTCCAAATATATTTCAGCCATTTTAATTCTGTGTTGGCAACAATGTCCCTTCCTTTACAAAACTGCATTGACATGGCATACAGAGACATCCATTGAATGTTATCATTCTATCATGATGATGGTTCCTTATTCGATTGATAATAACAAAGGCAGATATTGATGGAATGTTTGGTAAGGGGTTGGGGTGGGGCGAGGTGAGGGGGTGGGGGAGGTGAGGGTGAGGCTTGACCATTGATACATAAAATCCATTAGTGATTTGTCTATTGTGTTGTCATCTGACAGTTCCATCAAAGTAATAAGTGTTTAGCAAAGTGTTTAGCAAAGTGTTTAGCTAAGTGTTTAGCAAAGCAATTTACTAATGGTCTACGACATCACAACACAAGTAAGCTTGCTGTTTTCTTTATTTTTCTATGTTTTTTTTCTCTATTCATAAAGGAGTATACAAGTGTATATGTACTTATATATGGGCAATTCCATGTGAAATCATCAGGAAGAAAAGAAAATTGTCACCCACCCCCTTCAATTTTTCTGAAATTTTGTACAGGTGTAGACTAGGTTAAAGTTAGACAATCCCCAAAATTTGAGCTTCCAATTCGAAAAATTTGCCGAGTTATGTCGATTTTAAACTCGAAAAATTTGAGGGGGGGGAGAAAAAAAAAAGAAAAAAAAAGAAAAATTCACATACCTAGGGAGTAATATCTCATCCACAGAAAGCGATGTTAACACTCGAATAGGAAAGGCATGGTTGGCCACCAACAAACTATCAGTCATATGGAAATCCGATCTCCCCAACAAGCTAAAGAGGCGATTCTTCCAGGCTGTGGTTGTGTCGGTACTTCTGTATGGCTGTACCACTTGGACCCTAACGAAGCGTCTTGAGAATAAGCTAGATGGGAGCTGTACGAGAATGCTACGGACGGTCCTGGATAGGTCATGGAAACAGTACCCCACAAAAGAGCAACTATATGGCCACCTGCCCCCCATCTCACCATATGAGACAGATAGACATGCAGGTCACTGCTGGAGAAGCAAGGACGAGATCGTAAGCGATGTACTACTGTGGAAGCCAGCGCATGGGCGCGCTAATGTGGGCCGCCCAGCCAGGACCTACTATGTAGGGATACTGGCTGCTGCGCAGAGGAGCTGCCGGAGTCAATGAATGATAGGGAAGGCTGGTGAGAGATCATCATGGATATCCGTGCAAACTGCGCGACATGATGATGATGATGTCGATTTTAAACTCGAAAAATTTGGGGGGCGAGAGAAAAATGGTGACATTTTGTAATCTATACCAGGTTTGGGCATTAGTGTGAAGCATTAAAGTGCTATATCTTATTATAATGGAGATTGTGTGTGTTTTCTGTCTGTAACCGAAACTATATTCCTACTCAAGTCACAATTCCCTTAGTTATTGACATCACATTCTTCATGATTTTATTTTTATCTAAATCTCAATTATTAATAAAATTGTCTTACATTATTAATACTGTTAACTATGTCTACATACTGACAACATGCAATTATATTTATATATACAACAAAATAGCGGTTTACAGTGTGAAGGGGAAGGCTAATTTGCATATTAATATTAAAAAATCGAATTTAATAAATATGTGCTTAGTATTATTGATTTCTAACTGTTTGGTTTTATCTTAATGAATATAAGCAAAAATCTCTTCAATGGATCTTAAATGAAATCCATTAACAAGATAAAACAACTGTCATTTTATTCTTTACTTCCTCTTTTAACTAAATACTTAAATTAGAAAAAATAACAATGAAAGACGAGAGTGATGGAAGAGTAAGTTTCAGTTGTTCCATTTTTTATTATACTCCCTCTGTTTCAAATCTTTTATTATACTCCCTCTGTTTCAAATCTTTTTATCTGTTCTTATTTAGTTTCATTAGCCTTTCTAATTTAATACAATATTTTATTACATTAAAACTTAAATACTTGCACCCGGCGGGTGCATATATTTGCTAGTTATAATAATGTAGTTATCATTATATAATATATTCATCTTGGAATAAATATCAGAAAACTCAGTTGTTTTTTTTGTTTTTTTGAGTTCCATTTATTTAGTAGTAGTGGTGAATGTGTTCATATGTGTATGTGTGTGTATGTGTGTGTATGCATGTAATGGCCAATAGGGACAGGTGGTGAGAAAGGGCCAAAGGGATTCATGCTGTTAGCACACCTTGATGATGATAATTAAGATTTTTTTTCTTGTATATAAGACTGAAAGAACCTACCTGTGATTAATCTATTCTGAGCGTCAAAATGCATTTCTGGGCTTCCCAACTTCTATAGAGGAAGGGGGGAGCAGGAGGGGGGGGGTCTCACCAACACTTGGATTCTTCCTATTTATGGGAGGGGGGGAGAGAAATTCCGGAGACAAATTTAATTTGAGGATTCACTGGCTGAACACATTATAAAAGCCTCAAGGTCGGCCATCATAGTTCGTTTGTTATTGGAGATCTGATTACCTGGTTTTAAGTTGGTGTTTGATCAATACCAGCTGGGTCACCAGGGTGAAGGGGGATGTTGCAAGACCTGAAAACTCCTAAGGATTCCGGAATTACATTATTGACGTAATGCCCAGGTGCATCTTTAATCCGACAGTATGAATACTGCGCTCGATGCATTATAATGATATTAGTGAGGATATCGAGAGATACGGTTTTTGATGATATTATATCATTATATCATATTCATATATATGTATATATATATATATATAAAGATAAATCTAATGAGTCAGACGAACCTACTAAAGTTTCGCTTAATGCTCTTCAGGGCTAAGATCTGACTCAGAGCATTAAGCAAAACTTTTCGTCTGACTCATTAGATTTATCTTTATTAATTGCTCTACTTAGGTATTGAGCACTTTTTACTTATTAGCTTTAGTCTCCTGGCAGGTTTATATGAATATATATGTCGTATATATATATATATATATGCATATAAATTGTTTTTTCTTTTGGCCAAAATATTGTACTAATAGATTATTTTTTGTTGGTACGTTTATCTTGGTCTTTTCTTTTTTACAAAAATTTTTTTCTTCCTGGTTGATGTTTGGTAGTATATTTTTACAATCAAACTATTTGCTGGGTTTTTTCTCACCACGAGGATTTACCAACAAGTTTGGTATATATCATATATATATATATAGTGCAGGATTGGCACTGTTTCAGCTTTTACTGGAACGGTATGACAAAGTGCAGTATTATTGGGAGAGTGCTCAATATAAAAAATAGAGCTATTATATAATATAATAAGAAATAAATATATAAAGGTTTTATATATTTAATGACATAGGACAGTCATGATCATTGGTTTCATGTATGTGTAACCGCAAACATTCGTCAGGTAACGCTAGGGTTTTAAGTCCAAATACCTTTTGACTTAAAACCCCAACATTACCTGACGAATGTCTGCGGTTACACATACATGAAACCAATGGTCATGACTGTTCCTATATCATTAAATATATAAAACCTTTATATATTTATTATTATATTATTTTATATTATATATGGTTGCACCACCTGGACCCTGACGAGGCGCCTTGAGAGTAAGGTAGATGGAACCTGCACAAGAATGTTGCGTGCAGTACTGAACAAGTCATGGAAACAGCACCCCACAAGGGAGCAGCTGTGTGATCACCTGCCCCCTATCTCACAGACCATACGAGTGAGACAGACTAGACATGCAGGACACTGCTGGAGAAGCAAGGACGAACTCATAAGCGATGTTCTCCTGTGGAAGCCAACACATGGACATGCTAGTGTGGGACGCCCAGCAAGGACCTACATTGACCAGCTATGTAAAGATGCTGACTGCAGCGAGGAAGAATTCCCAGGTGCGATGAATGATAGGGAGGGTTGGTGAGAGATTGTCATGGATATCCGTGCTGCCTGCATAACATGATGATATATATATATATATATATATATATATATATATACATACTAGTAAAGTTGGTGAATTAGCCTATTCTCAGTATCAACCATACAGTGAGAGTGTCTGTTGCCTTTTCACTAGCTCTAGACAAGGGAGATTGTTTTCGCATCTAAGGTGGAGCACCACACCTACCATCAGCTCCCTTATATGGCAGTTGTTGGTTGGTTGGTTGGAAACTGCTATCTGGCAAAATCCTGGGTAGAGGAGAAAAAAAAATAAATGTGGTGTAATGGTTAGAAAGCTAGTCTTGCAGATCCATTACTACCGAAGAGCAAGTTCGATTCTCACAGGATGCTCCATACCAGTGTTAGGCTGTGTTAATTATTATTATTCTATGTTACCTAACGTTGGTACCAGCAAGGGAGTCTATCCCCTTTTCACTAGCGCTAGACCAAGGAGATTGTTTGAGCGTCTCAGGTGAACAGATCGTTGTGCTAATCATACGCTGAGTTTAATTGCAATATGGAAAACATGACGGTTATTTCCAATAACTCAAACATAAACAAAGGGGAACCACTCTTGACTGATAAATTATTTATCCATTTATTGATCTACTAGGAAAACAGAAGATGTGGTTTGGGTTAGGGTTAGGGTTTAGGGTTAGTTTAATGGAAAAATAAATGAATAATTTATTAGTCAAGAGTGGTTCCCCTTTGTTTATGTTAGAGTTATAGGAAATAACCCACATACCTGCACTTCAAACCCCAAATCCTTTTTAAAAACACCCAGATATTATACAAGACCAACAGTAAAAAAAAAAGACTTGAAATACTGTTATATACCCCACCTATCCACATAAATATGGGAATATTATGCTGACTGAGTAGTCTTATACCACTAGCACTGGTTTACCTTCTTTCACACCGCTGGAGAGTATTGTATTTAGTTTGCTTTGGTTTATTTGTTAATAAGCATATCAACCTTCATGGGTTATTTAATGCCAAAGCCATCCTTGTAGTTGAACAGTATTGAAACAATTTAACCCATTGCTAGGGAGACGAGGGTGTTCATACCTTTCCCAAGGGTATTAGTCTGAAAATGAACATAATAGTGTGACTGGAGTTTGAACGATATGCCCTCCAGTCTTCTTCTTTCTTGTCGGACTCAGGAACCTTCTCGGACTCAGGAACCTTCTTTTCGAACTCGGGAACTTTCTTGTTATAATCGGGAGCCATCATGGTACTTTAAACCTAACCCTTAATTTATTCCACGGGGGTATCCTGTTTTCATTCCGCTAACCATAGCTGGGGTAGGAGCTGTGTTAATTATTTTTCTATGTTACTGACTCTACTCAGGACTGAACCCGGAATCCAGAGATAACTGTCACTTAGAACTGTCTTAACCTAACTACCTTATCCACTAGGCCATGTGTCCAATTGAACTGTGGACTGAGTAGTCTTATACCACTAGCACTGGTTTACCTTCTTTCACAACGCTGGAGAGTATTGTATTTAGTTTGCTTTGGTTTATTTGTTTAATTGCATATCAACCTTCATGGGTTATTTAATGCCAAAGCCATCCTTGTAGTTGAACAGTATTGAAACAATTTAACCCATTGCTGGGGGGGATGAGGATGTTCATACCTTTCCCAAGGGTATTAGTCTGAAAATGAACATAATAGTGTGACTGGAGTTTGAACTCACTAAGTACAATGTTACATTCCAGCATGTTAGCCAATACACCACGAGGACTCTCTGTAACTGCCACTAAACTTTCTATATAGTTATTTTGTTTATAAAATTAACTACAACCACAGTATCAAATTTAGTGTAGTTTAGTGGTTTTTTTGCTCAGTCAGTAGAGCATTCGGCTAGAAACCTAGTTCGATACCAGCCTATGAGTAGCACATTGGTAGGTGTGGCGCTCCACCTCAGATGCCATCCTTGGTCTAGCGCTATTGATAGACTCCCTTGCTGACTGGCTGATATGTTCTAATCCACATAATATGGGAATATTATGCTGACTGAGTAGTCTTATACCACTAGCACTGGTTTACCTTCTTTCATACCATTGGAGAGTATTGTATTTGGTTTGCTTTGGTTCTGACTATGCAACACTCTGTAAAATGATTTTAAATTATATCATTGTCACGATTGTTTTGTTTTTTGTTTTTCCCCTTTTTATTATTATTCTCATTCCAGCCTGTTAGCCACTACACCAAGAGGACTCTCTGTAACTGCCGCTAAACTGACCAGTTAATTATAACTTATTTCTATATAGTTATTTTTTGTTTATAAAATTAACTAGTCTGAAAATGAACATAATAGTGTGACTGAAGTTTGAAGTCATATATACTCTACCTATGTCCCAATCCACATAAATATGGGAATATTATGCTGACTGAGTAGTCTTATACCACTAGCACTGGTTTACCTTCGTTTTGACTATGCAACACTCGGTCAAATGATTTTAAATTATATCATTGTCATGATTGTTTTGTTTTTTGTTTTTTCCCCTTTTTATTATTATTCTCATAATGACATTTATTGTGATGAAACTGTCTAGTAAAAAGGCTTTACAAAAAGCAGATGAACTGTTATTTCTCTCTTTACTTTGATGGCCAAGCAAAAATGTTTCAAGCATACAATCAAATAGAAACACATTCCCAACTATGGCTTCAATCTTTTTTTACCTTCTCTTTTTCCGCGTGGACACGTCAAGCTGACTTTCTCTTTATTCATTTATGTATTTATTTATATATATATATATTTTTTTTTTTTTCTTGGCAAAGTGGTGAGACTTGCTTAAAATATTCAACAATTTTCTAAATTCACGTCCATCAACTAATATAAATGTGATAACATCTAACACGAACAAACACGCAGACAGAAAGACAGACCTATATGCACACACACACACACACACACACACACACAATTGTGCCTGTGTTTGAATATATATAGATAGGCATACATATGGAGGCGCGTGGGCTAGTGGTTAGAGTCGTGGAAAATGGACTCGTCGGTTCGAGTTCAATTCCTAGACGAAGCTGTTGGCATTTCACATAGCGCTAATACCCTTGGGAAAGGTATGAATCCATATATTCTCCCTCCAGCTATGGGTTAAATTGGGTAGGTAACCAGTTTAAGAGCGGGATAACTCTGAATTCAAAAATTTGAGGTCAGCCATTGATTGGGTTCGTGGCATTCCTTGATGCACCAATTCTTTCCTATCGACTATACCAAAAAGTGTGGAATGGTCCTACACAAGCCTTCACCACTATGAACAAATCACTGGGTTGGTTGTTCACTAGATGAACACTCATGCGTCGAAAATCGACAAGAGTCCATTTTTTTTTTTAGGCATACATACATCTATATACATCTCTCTATTTCTCGTTATATATATATATCTATATATATTTACCGACCCCTCCACACGAGCAGGATGTGACACATGGTCAATTTCTCAAGTGAACATCTAACATCTAACACGCAAAAGAGGTGCCTAAAGGTCATATGGTCCGTTAAGTTAGTTGTGGTTTCTCCACTATAGGAATTCAATAATTGTTTCAGATGGGAAAGACATTCTCTTAAAGAGTAAGTGCCTAAAGGTGATATGTTCCAACTTAACGAGACACAACACCTGCCAATTCTCTCCAATCAGAATACAATTAGTAATCATCTTAACACACACATACCGGTTATTTCCTATAACTCCAACATAAACAAAGGGGAACCACTGTTACATAATCTATGCGGTTGCATAAGATTATTGTCAATCCCCTGTAATTCTGAGGGGATGACCCTTTTCATATCATGGCCGGGTCCTTCCATGGAAAATTACAGAAGCCCGCCAAATATGTGAAGTCACGTGGGACATTTTTCAGAGTCCCCAGTTTGCAGTTGGACGTCAGGCAGAGCGGTCGCCATTTTATGCTCTGTCTAAACTGGAACTCACGCGCGCTATGTTAGTTAGCAGATGTATGGGTTGGGGATTGAAAATAAAGTAACATCAAAATAAATCGAAGTCTTGTATTTATTATCTAAAAACTAACAATGACACAGGGCTTCTGATAGAGAGAAATCCCTAACAGAAAACCAGACCTGAAGTCCCCAAGAAAGTCCAGACCTTAGAAGATGCCAGACCAAGTCAAGATGATAGAAGAAATACCAAAGATGATCAGAATACTAAAGACGGCCAAGAAATAGAATTAAAGAAAGAGGTATGCAACATTATAATTATTTTAGTGCCAGTGAAGAAGGCGCTATGCAACACCACTCTTTTTTATTTATTGATTTACTAGGAAAAAAGAAGACGGGTTAGAGTTAGGGTTAGGGTTAGGGTTAGGGTTAGTTTAATGGGAAAATAAATGAATAATTTATCACTCAAGAGTGGTTCCCCTTTGTTTATGTTAGAGTTATAGGAAATAACCCACATATCTGCACTTGAAACCCTAATTCCTTGTTAAAAATACCCAGATATTATACAAGACCAACAGTAAAAAAAAAAAGACTTGAAATACTGTTATATACCCTACCTATCCACATAAATATGGGAATATTATGCAGACTGAGTAGTCTTATACCACTAGCACTGGTTTACCTTCTTTCACACCGCTGGAGAGTATTGTATTTAGTTTGCTTTGGTTTATTTTTATAATAGCATATCAACCTTCATGGGTTATTTAATGCCAAAGCCATCCTTGTAGTTGAACAGTATTGAAACAATTTAACCCATTGCTAGGGAGACGAGGGTGTTCATACCTTTCCCAAGGGTATTAGTCTGAAAATGAACATAATAGTGTCACTGGAGTTTGAACTCACTAACTACGATGTTACATTCCAGCATGTTAGCCACTACACCATGTAACTGGACTCTGTAACTGCCGCTAAACTGATCAGTTAATTATATCTTATTTCTATATAGTTTTGTTTATGAAATTAACTACAACCACAATATCCAATTTAGTGTAGTTTAGTGGGTTTTTAGCTCAGTCAATAGAGTGTTCAGATAGAAACCACAAGGTTCCTAGTTCGATACCGGTCCTCGCCAACTCAGCGTATGAGTAGCACAGGGATCTGTGCGGTTAAGTAAGGAGCTGATGGTAGGTGTGGCACTCCACCTCAGACGCCAAAAACAATCTCTTTGGTCTAGCGCTATTGAAAAGGGGATAGACTCCCTCGCTGACTGGCTGATACCGACTTTAGGCCGCCCCGACGACTTTTTAATTAATCCCATTTTGTGCTGACCATTAGTTCTGCGGTCTACGAATCCCTAACCGAAAAGTAGTAAGGGAAACATGCATACAAATCCTTTTTAGTTTACACCACTGGTCGGAATAGGGGACACAATAAGCTCCTATTTTCTCTGAATGTTTGAGATGAGGCTTGAAGATTCGGCCGAAACGTTGTACAAATAACAATGAAGATGAAGATCAAAATCCGGTTTGTTAGGGGTTAGGGTTAGGGGTTAGTTTTAAAATTTAAAAAAAAACTCTAAAAATTGTCTGTTAACAAACAACCGGATTTTGACGGTATAAATGAAAAACATGTCCTTATGCATCGAGATCGCAAAAGGGGTGCCTAAAGGTCATATGGTCCAGTAAAACTAAAAGTCTTGATATATTCCCTCATATGGTATATATATATATATATATATATATACATATATACAAGAAAAATATCTGAAAAGAAGTATTTTGAAGGTTTTTGATTTTTAGTAGATAAGCTGTTGAAATTGTCAATTAGCATTTGTCTCTGGTAAAATGAAGACTTGAAAATTTCCCCTTAGCATTTTATAATTGAAACAAGTAGAATTCTTTCAAAATTGATCTGTGAAATTTGGAATTTGCTGTTTTAATTTAACTAACACTTTCTCTTCGAAAATTTGTTGTTTTTCTTTTTTTTCTTGTGAGAACAATTGGCAAAATTACATTTGCCTTTCAGTATCAGATTAACAAATTGTTTTTGATCTTTGTGTAAAACATTCATTGCTTGTTGTCAAAATGTCGAAGCTTCTTGCTTAATAATTGCTTTCTCTTAATCCATTTAAGTAATTTCTGATACAAATTTCAATTTAGTATTATCTGCGTTATTCGGACTATTGTCCCCATCTTCATTGGTATTTGTACAACGTTTCGGCCGATATACCCTCCGGCCTTCTTCAGGTATTTCTTGTCGGACTCGGGAACCTTCTTTTGAACTCGAGAAAAATAATTAACACAACTCCTACCCCAGCTATGGTTATCAGAATGAGAACAGGATACCCCCATGGAATAAATAAAGGGTTAGGTTTAACGTTCTGTGATAACTCCCGATTACGACAAGAAAGTTCCTGAGTTCAAAAAGAAGGTTCCCCGAGTTCCGACAAGAAATACCTGAAGAAGGCCGGAGGGCATATCGATCGAAACGTTGTACAAGTAACAATGAAGATGGGGACAATAGTCCGAATAACGCAGATAATACTAAATTGAAATTTGTATCAGAAATTATTTAAATGGATTAAGAGAAAGCATTTATTGAGCAAGAAGCTTCTGTATCGGTCGGCGAATGAAGACGAGCTAAGATAGATCTACAAGATGTCCTGCATGACCAGCTTTGTACCCCGTTCCCCCCAAAACCAAAACTTCAGGCATTGTGCCCAGGCGTGTACGACTGTATCTCTGTACCGACTTCATGAAAATAAATAGTGTTGTGAGGCGCTATTATTTCGTGGGGTCGGATGCTGAGATGCAGTCGGTCACGCCAAATAGTTTCCTACTGTTTAACCAAAGCTGGAGGGAGAATAGTGGTATTCAGACTTTTCACAAGAATATTAGAGCTATGTGAAATGCAAACAGCCTCATACAGGATTTTATCTTGTCTTGCCATGCCCACTTTTTATGACAGTAACCATTATACCATGTACAATTTTCGGTAATTTATGATGAAGTGCGTCCCGGTCCCCTGCCTCCGAAATTGCTGCCCGGTGAATTTTAAAATAACGACCCCAACTATCGGCGCCACAGCGGTGTTACTTGAAAGAAAACAACCAACTTAGGGCGTTAAATGTATTTGGAGGGGGTCTCTTTTTTGTCTTAATTCTTGTTTATTTATTTTTTCCATTCGAAAGAAAAAAACATTAAACCTCTTTTAGTCGTAATTCTTATTTTTCTTTTTTTGTCGTAATTCTTCTTTTTTTTTTGTCGTAATTCTTGTTTATTTATAGAAATCTGTCTATATTTCTTGTTTAGATAGTTTCTAAAAGGTTTAATATTTTTTTCTTTCGAATGAAAAAAATGAATAAACAAGAATTAAGACAAAAAAGAGCCCCTGCCCCTTAAATACATTTAACGCCCTAAGCTGGTTGTTTTCTTTCAAGTAACACCGCTGTGGCGCCGATAGTTGGGGTCGTTATTTTAAAATTCACCGGGCAGCAATTTTGGAGACAGGGGACCAGGACGCACTTCATCATAAATTACCCAATTTTTTATATAACTTGTTAATGTTATTGATTTTTTTTCCTAATGGGACGAGATAATTTGCTTTAAAACTTGAATATTGAATTAAAAAAAGAAAGTAGAGTATTGAAAAAAAAAAAGAAAAAAAAGAATATGACTGAAAATGAACAGCTATATTTCATTATACATTTTCAATCTTATTGTTTTAAAAAACTGTTTTCATTTTTTTTTTAAACAAGTGATCGTTTTGTTAATAGCACTAGCAAAATAAAAAAACACCCTCCAGGCGATGTAAAAATACATTTTTGAAAGATATTGCTTTAGGAGGTAGAAGTTAAAAATTAAATGTCAGAGAGTTTGAACCATAAATCATGAAATCATCAAATTTATTAAAGGAGTAAAAAAAAAAAAAAACAATTTGAAATCAAAACTAAGTTCTATTAACTTTGAATATCTATTAAAATAAAACAAATTATATATAAATATATGATACTGGGGATGTATCTATCAAAACTTGTTTTAAAAAAAACCATGAGGACTGTCTAATGCTGCATGTTCAAATTTTGAGTGTAATTTTCTATTTTATGATGATTTTGGGTAATGTGACATAAGCAGTGACGTAGTTTTTGTTACAGACAAAAACCAGAAGCGAATCTCCATTATTAATACTAGCAAAATAAAAAGTCACCCTCCGGGCAATGTAGAAATAATTTTTTGAAAGATATTGCCTGAGGGGATGGGAGCTGAAAATTCAATGTCATAGAGTGTGTACCATAAAAAAGTAAAGTCGACGGGCGACTTAAAGTCGATTTAAGAGCCCCCCCCCTTTAAACCCGTAATTCCTCTTAAAGTCGTATTTAAATAAACAACTTGTATTAAATAAAGTTACAAAAATGTAGTACAGGATACCGGGCAAAGTACTTTTTATTTGTTTTTGTTTTAACAGTTCATATTTTGTCTTCTTTCATTTTCCGATAATGGATTTGACTACTACTTGCTTGTCATCCTCAAAACTGAATTCTCCGCCTTCTTCTTAGAATTCCCGCTTCTTCTTTTTGGCGCTTGATTTTTGAATTCAGCATCTGTTAGTTCCGTTATTGCATTTTTGGAATTCTTACTCCCCCCTTTTTTAAAACAATCGGCAACCGCCATTTTATTAATCATTACATACCTTTCCCAAAGGTATTTCTACAATGGTAAAAAGTGAACGTAATAGTACGACTAGGAGTTTGAACTTGCTTGCTATGATGTTACAGCCCAGCACGTTAAACTACTATACCATGGGAAACCCCACCCTCAGTTTGGCTGTGTCTGTCTGTAGAAAAATAAACTCTTCTTAATTATTTACCCTTCCATTGCCATATATGTGCTATATATATATATATAGAGAGATATGTAAAATGAAAATGGAAGTGAATCCGACGGTAAGTTGAAAAGAGAAATAAAGGAAAGAAAATATTGAATGGATAAAATAGGATTATTTTAATTAGTTTAACTTACACCTGTTTTGGTCAGGAGTTTATCCATGTGTACATTATTCTATCTATTATCATTTTTAAATAGCAAAATGAAATGAAATAATCTCTCTNAATAATAGAAAAAATGTAGAAATGTTCTGCACACAAAGAAATATTGCACACAAAGAAATATTGACCTTCCTCAGAGTAAATCCTTTTTTTTTTTTTTTTAATTTAATAAGGATTTACTCTGTGGAAGGTCAATATTTCTTTGTGTGCGGAACATTTTCTACATTTTTTCAATTATTATTATTTCATTTCATTTTGTTATTAAAATAATAATAGATAGAATAATAAAATTTGGAATATCTTTTAATTGAAAATAACATTCTAAGCCGACGTTTTACCTGATGCCCTCTCCACACACATATGCACACATGCGCACACATACATGCATATTACTACTGTAAAATGTTCAGTTCCTGACACTACATTATTCTGTGTACTTGACATGAGACTTTGATGAGTTGTGGTGCACCTGAGCACTGTACACAATAAATTTCATTATTATTATTAAGATTCGGATCTGTTAACCATATATTCTCAATCTGAATCATTTAGGTTGTTTTTTTTTAATACATTTCATTTGGACCACTAACCATAGCTGGGTTACTGGTGTTAAGCTGTGTTAATTACTATTCTATGTTACTGTCGCCCTTGACCAGGATTGAACCTGCAGCCTAGAGGTAACAGTCACTTAGAACTGTCTTAAACCATGCCTTTATCCACTATGCTATGTGTTCATTAAAGGTTCCCGAGTTCAACTAGAGTTCAACTAAAAATACCTGAATAGGGCGGTAGGACTTATTGGTCAAAATGAATTGTGAATTGTGTGGGTTGATTTTATTATTAAAGTCCAACCCTCAATTTAAAGTCATTTTTATAATATGAGGTCAAATAAAAAAAAAAAGATGCCATCTAACCCTGGAGCAATCTTTGGAGTTGTAAGAATTTTCTGATCTCAAATTCAAATGCCAGTGAGATTACAGT
>CM042174.1:60862-97236 GCA_023376005.1 Doryteuthis pealeii
CATAAATTTTCGAATCTATTTCCGGGAACGCTGACTTTCCATTCAAAACATTGTAAACAAACAGATCACAGTCTCCTTATTATTCTGTGATAAATTTTTACTTTTTCTTATATCAACAAAAGCCCTGAAGAAGATCTACTAACAGATTGAAACACTGCAGCTGAATAAATATCACTCATTTTATTTGAACCTGTGTTTTTTCAAATTTTTTCACAAATTTACACCACACACACACACACACACTCACACACACACACACTCACCACACACACACACACACACCACACCACACACACATATATATATATACATAGAGAGAGGAGAGAAAAGTAGACAAACATGGGATGTTATGGAAACTGGATGTTTATTGTTGACGATGCAATGTTTCGGCCATTTAGACCTCATCAGGACCAAAAGCCCAGTTCTAGCTTCAATGAAGGACATTTTCAGAATGGTGAAAAACAGTAGGTTGTAAGTAGGGCAGGGTAGCTGGGGGCATGGGTATGGATTTTCTTCCCTCTAAATGGGGAGTTTTATGTGGAGATGCAGGTGTTTGGTCAGAATGTTGGATGATAAGGGATGGGTCAAAACATGAATGAGTATTGTTATGTGTGTTTGGGAGCTGGATTTCTCATTAGTTGTGTAAGTTTTATTTTTGAAATCTTTCTGTCTATCTATTTGTCTATTTTTTTTTTTTTACAGTAGTATCCATACTTTCTGCGTGTTTTCTATATATTTTATTTTTTATTTTTCTCCACATATTGTCGGATTAACTCCTCACATTTCTCACACACAACACACACACACACACATATATATATAATAATATATATATATATTGTAAACAAGGTTTGTTTAGAATGGCTTTTTGCCGATAATTTTTTTGGAGAATAAGTGCTTAATTGAAGTCGTACCTAATTTTGAAAATTAATTAATTAATAATGAATTAGGCGGGAATACTATTATTATGGGATCGGCCTGTCAGCTTGCAGTCCGGTTTCAAATCACGCACAGGGCGTCTCCGATCTATAGCTCTGCTGATGAGGCCTAATAGGCGAAATGTACATACAGAGATTGATTTTTCTCGATTTGTTTAGCCATACATTTAATAGAGTATTCCGCCTAATTCATTATTAATTAATTAATTTTTCAAAATTAGGTACGACTCAATTAAGCACTTATTCTCAAAAAAAAATATATAAATATATATATATATATATATTTCATATTGCACTATATAAGTTTCAATTTCTTTTTTCTTTATTTGAAAATCAATTTTGTTACATTTTCTTACAGTTTTTATTTTTGTAAATTTTAGCACTAGAAGAATCGGTTTTTTTTTCTTATTGATTGGTGAAAGATATTATTCTCAATGACAAATTTCTTTTCTGTTTAACATGAACACTGGGTGAGTGGGGAGTTGCAGAATGAAAACATCAAAATAAATACTGATTGTATAAACAGTGTTTTGGGAAAAAGTTTTTGAATTTTTATGAAGATGTTACATATTTTAGATTCTTAATATTTATGTACAGTAGTGCAGAAATCAAATGGCTGTTATAAGCTGCAGTCACGCTTGAAGGATGAGTGACAAGGCTTGACCTCATCCTGATCTTTCTGGTGGATACCGTGAAATCGGTGGAGGAGACCCTCTTCCGGTTTAGATTAGAAATAGATTTAGTCCGTCGGCCCAAAACACGCGACGGTGGTAAGTCGTGTTATACACGCTCCGACGTCAATCTGACCAGGTAGTCTAATGGGGATTTCGAGAATAAAATATGATCCAAGTCAATCGAAGTCTTGTGTTATTATCTAAAAACTATCAATGACACAGGGCTTCTGATAAGAGAAATCCCAATGGAAGACCAGACCAAGTCCAAGAGAAGTCCAGACGCTAGAAGAGACCTAGAAGAACTTAAGATCTCAAAGATCCTAGAAGAGACAACCGAAGAATGAAGAAGTAAAAGAAAGAGTAAAGAGGTATGCAACAAGAGTATTTTACTTATATATACATATTTACCAACCCCATCATATAATAGGATGTGGCACAAGGTTATTTCTTAGAAAGCTTACGGGTTGAATTCAGAAATTTTCATTTTCTTAGATGTTTATTTACCATTAATTTATTAATGTGCGTTTGTTTTTACATATAAAATTAGTGGTAATAACATATTATTCAAATTTACTATACACTTAACATTTTTTCATTTTTCTCTCTTCACAAAAAAATTTCTTTAACATCCTGATGAGTGTTATACCGAAATACTTAGGTATTGACAATAAAATTTATTCCTCTGATCGTAACATCCTGTGTTTGTTATATTTTTTGAGATATTAGTGAAAAAATTATATATATAATATATATATATAATATATTATAATATATTTATGATATTCTGCAAAGAAATAAATTTTGATCATGCTACTAATGGTTTAAACACGCAAACCGAATCTGTCTAGAGAATGAGACATAAAATTTTCTGGATTTTGAGATACAGACCATTCACTTATCCTGGCCAGAATTTGTTTTATTTTCAAATATCCAAGAACGCTCTCGTTTTTCATTCAACATTTTTTAAATAGACTGACTGAACAAAGCAAAAGAGGTCTGCGCAGATTTCTTATTTTCTTGTGATGCATTGTTTTATCTCTTGGCCAACCCCACTCTAATTCTTACTACGGACTGTCACCACACCTTCACCAAAAACTGCTGTACCTGTTGTTATATACAGTCCAACACCAAGTACACCCGAGTTTAGAGCTGATGTGGCACAGTTAAACCCTTTACATAACATTCCAAAACCTCGGCCAGGTAAGTGTATATTTATTATTTGGTTTGTTTTGTTTTACGGCATATCAACCTCAGTGGGTCATTTAATGCCGATAAAGTTTTGAAATAATACAATTTTTTTTTATAAACACATTTTTCTATTTAACCCATAGATGGGACCCTAACAGTACTACCACTCCGGGTCAGAGTGGACCAGGGAGCAATGGTGATGAAGGGGTGCTCCACATTCCCCAAACCTCCAGAACTGGAACCTCACCATCAGATAGAGTTTAACGTCATTCCCAGCACATGTAGACCCGCAGCCACCGCCTTCTAGCACCCATATGATAAAAAGGGGTTGGAGCTTGCCATAAGGGCAATAGGGTTGGGAAAATCATATAGGTACTAGGGCTTGACATAACCAGCCGATTGGTCGGAGGGGGCCTCTCCGCCCGCCCTCTAGCCCAAGATAGGGCCAAAATGGAGTATTGCAAGTCATAAACTGCTCATCCACCTGGGTTCTATCCTTAGGCATCACAGGTCGCCACCCACAGCCAACAGGTGGCCCCATTGGGGGAGTCTTACCCCTCTGCAGAGGTGCAGTCGGTACATTCTAATGCCCCAGCTGACAGGGCGGTAAAAATCTTTTACATTATTCATTCTGTTATCCATATCTATATACAAATAACATGCAATTGTATTTATATATACAACAAAATAGCAGTTTACAGTATGAATGGGAAGGCTAATTTGCATATTGATATTAATAATTTGGTTTTAATAAATAAGTGCTTCTTATTATTGATTTCTAATTATTTTGTTTATCTTAATGAATATGAGCAAAAATCTCGGGGATAAATCTTAAAAGAAATCCATTAACAAGAAGAAATAACTGTAATTTTATTCTTTACTTCCTAATTTTGGGACTGGGTTAGCTCAGTCGGTAGAGCGTTCGGCTAGAAACCACAAGGTTCCTAGTTCGATACTGGTCCTCGCCAACTCAGCGTATGAGTAGCACAGGGATATGTGCGGTAAAGTAAGGAGCTGATGGTAGGTGTGGCGCCCCTCTTACTCAGACGCCAAAATAATCTCCTTGGTCTAGCACAAGTGAAAAGGAGATAGACTCCCTCGTTAATTGGCTGATACCGACATTAGGCCACCCCGACGACTTTACTTACTTACTTCCTAATTTAATTAAATAGGAAAATTTAGTAAGATGGGATTTTCATTTGTTCTTTTTGTTTATACCCACTCTGTTTTAAATCTTTCTAATTTAATATATTTTAGGGACTGGCAAACGGAGCCTAAAATGCGTTTTTGACCAAATGACTTGAGCCCCCCCCCCCCCCACAGAAAATAATTTACCAAAAATCAAGAAATTATTGGATTTTAATGAAATTTTCAGTGTTTATGTATCAATGAATGATCTTTATAATGCATTATTTATTTTATTTCAAAACTTTCTCATTTTTTTCAGGTCACTTAATTTTGACCGCCCCCCCCCTTATGTTGGGGGCATAAAATGTTTTGCAAGTTGATCATTTTCGATACTAATTACAGTATAAATAATGAGATAAAAGACCGAACTTATGAATAGAAACAAAAAAAAAATTTTACGGTGGCTTTTCTATGAGAAAATAAGTACCGAAAATCGAAAAATAAAATTTAAAAAATTATAAATAATTAATTTTTTGGAGATTTCTTTTTTACTCATTTCGATAATTATTCAATTGGCTATTATTTTATAAAAGAAAAAATTATACATCAATGTTTTTTCTGCTTAAAAGGGGGAGGGGTACATTTTCAATCGAGTTTTTCTTCAAAACTTATTACTTTTGTGTCTAAAATAAGGTTTGTATTAAATAGATATTTATTTCTAGAATCTAAAAATATAACATTTTAAACTTAACATCAGGCTTTTCATATTTTAAATGAATTTTATATATTAATTTTTCATAGCAAAAATACTAAATTAAAGTTTTGAAATGAAATAACTGATGCATTATAAAATTCATTAATTGTTAAATCAATACTGAAAATTTCATTAAAATCGGATAATTACCTGATTTTTGGTAAATTTTTTTGCAAACGCGAATGTTACAGTAAAATTGTAAACAAGCACTTAAAAACATCGAAAACGAGGCTGACTGGCTGATATCGTCGAAATTGACCAAAACAAAGTTTTAAATCTTTTTAAAATAAACTGCATATGTAATTATATTTTTCTTTTTTTAATGATGGTTATTATGATACTACTTATCGATTTAGACAAAGTTTGACCTTAAATAATAGATTTAATTATTTCTAATTCGCTTTTAAAACTCCTAGCAGACGAAATTAATGTCACTCCCTAATATATTTCATTACATTAAAACTTAAATATTTGCACCCAACGTGTGCATATATTTGCTAGTATCTATAATCAAAATAAAATGTTTTTACAATCTTTTTTTGACTGATTTAGGTGGAACCATTCGTGAGGTGAGGGGAGATAACTCTGGAACAGACACCAATGCTGTTTCGACTGAATCGAATTCTGAACGGACGTTACATTGTAACAACAGTGTGCCAGAAAAAAAGAGAGCAGAAAAACCTGTGACCGTCGTTACAGATTGGCTGGGATTATTTTACCTTTTACGAAGTAAGTCATTTATTATTTCTACTCAATCTTATTTGATAAAATGTACAGAGTGAAAAGTTTCTGTTGAAAAATGCAATCAGGTAAGCTATACCCAAAATCGGCCTAAAAGGCTTTTTGACAAAATGACTTTAGCCCCCCTTACAGAAAATAATTTATCAAAATCAGGGAATTATATTATACATCGATATTTTTTCTGCTTTGACAAAATGACTTTAGCCCCCTTACAGAAAATAATTTATCAAAAATCAGGATTATAAAAGAAAAAATTATACATCGATATTTTTTCTGCTTAAAAAGGGGGGGTACATTTTCGATAGAGATTTTTTCAAAAAGTATACTTTGATGTAATAAAATAAGCTTTGCATTAAATAGATATTTATTTCTAGAATCTAAAAATATAACATTTTAAACTTAACATCAATTAAATGAATTTTATATATTAATTTTTCATAGCAAAAATACTAAATTAAAGTTTTAAATAAAATAACTGATGCATTATAAAATTCATTAATTGATAAATCAATACTGAAAACCTGATTTTTGGTAATTTTTTTGCAATGTTACATTCAAATTGTAAACAAGTGCTTTAAAACCATTGAAAAAGAGACAGAATGGTGGATCGTGTCGAAATTGACCAAAACAAATCATTTTAAATCTATTAAAAATAAACTGCATATGTAATGATATATTACTTTTTTTTAATGATGGTCATTATGTTACTAGTTATTGATTTAGACAAAGTTTGACCTTAAATAATAGATTTAATTTTAATTCGTTTTTAAAAACCAAGCAGACGATTTTTGGGGGTATGCCTAGGTGATGATATAATAGAATGGAAAATGCAATATTTATTTAGAACTTTGGTAATCGTGGCTCTTCACAGCTTCCTTTATCAATAAACTGAATCACTATGATTTTTCCTTTGGGAAAATACATTTAACACCTTAAGTTGGTTGTTTTCTTTCAAGTAACACCACCGAGACGACATAGCAGGGGACGTTATTTTAATAGTCACCGGGTAGCAATTTCTGAGGCAGGAGACCGGGACGCACTTCCTCATAAATTACCAAAAATGGTATCAGGTTCACTATTGTCTATAAATTGCTAGCCTAAAATTTGAGGAAGGGGTCGGGGTAAAAAGAAATAATGAAAAGACAATTTCCTATTAAGTTTAGAATACACTAATTCAAACATGTTTCTTTCTGTGGTTCATGATTGTCTTTTTATAGAAATTTAAAGGGAGATAATTATGAAAATACTATTGACATCTGTAAATTTACTCAAAAATTCTTCTTCAATTGATATTATTTGGATTTGTCCTCACCTTCATTATATACAATATTTCAGCCAATGTGCCCTCCAGTCTTTCTTGGAAATCATTTATTTATTATCTATTAATAATGGAGATTCGCTTCTGGTTTTTGTCTGTAACACTGCTTACGTCACTATATCCGAAATCGTCATAACACAGAATAATACACTCAAAATTTGAGCATGCAACATTAGACACTCATTGTTTTTTTAAAACAAGTTTTAATAGATAAATCCCCAGTATCATATATTTATATATAGTTTGTTTTATTTTAATAGATATTCAAAGTTAATAGAACTTAGTTTCGATTTCAAATTGTTTTATTTTTTTACTCCTTTAATAAATTGATGATTTCATGATTTATGGTTCAAACTCTCCGACATTTAATTTTTAACTTCCACCTCCTCAAGCAATATCTTTCAAAAATTAATTTTTTCATTGCCGGCATTTTTTTTATTTTGCTAGTAGAATTAATAATGATAAGAACAAAATCCGTCTGGGAAGGTAAAAAATATATTTTAAACTATTACCAACCTTGATGACTTAATTTTAAAATGAATTGCTTATTTAAAAAAAAATAATAATCTTGGAATGGAGGGGGTAGATTTGACCTTTGTTCATTTGAATATTAAATCCTTAATAACATAAGAAAATAAAAATTCAATACCTGAAAAAATTGATTTGAAAGTTATTTTCTTACCCCACCCCCCACCAATTAATATACAATGTGTTTTTAAAAACAATATTTTTCATCTACTAAAAATATAATAATGATTTGATTTTGTTCTTGTTTTACGGCATATCAACCTCAATGGTCATTTAATGCTGACTACATTTTTTAAATGAATTGGTGATAATGTTTAATTTTCTAAAGGTTTTTTTTTTTTTTTACATATTTTCTTTTGTGAATGAAACTATTAGATGTTTTTTTTAACATATATATTTGTGTTTTCATTTTTTGGGAAGATTTTTAGATTTTGTTGTAGATGTATGCTTCTTTTATGTATCCAAGTAGTTTTTCTGGGTTTATTTGGTAGAATATCTGTTTTAGATTTGTTGTTTGGTAGTATTTTTTTCGTATTTGTTTTAGGTTGCTACATTCTGTTAAAATGTGTTTGATTGTGTAGGGTTTTTGGCATAGTATGCAATATGGGGCTGCTTCTTTTTTGAGGAGGTGTGAATGGGTAATGTATGAGTGTCCTATTCTTCGTCTGGATATATAATAAGGAATTTCTAAGCGTCTGGAAGTCTTTAATTCACAGTTATATTTACAATAATAGTTCATAGTTCTTAGAATTGACAGCAGGAAGAGGTTTGTGTGACACTTCCAAGAAGAATTCTTTTTTTTTACACCTTGACTTACCAAGACTTACCTGACAATGAAATAAAACATATTTCAAGTTACCTGTAGGAATTCCAATCTGATATATGACGACATTTGTAAAGACTTTTCTGAAAGATTTATTCCGGTTTAACTTTGTACATAGAAATGTGTGTAAATGAATTATAAACAAAATAGAACCAATAAGAGACTAAAGGTTTGTTTGTTTGTTTGTTTGTTTTTTTGGCAAACGGCAAAAAAATGTTCTTTTCCTTTAGTTTATCTTTTCCTTTTTTCACTTCTTTGAAGTTATAACAGAAAAGATTCTTCTCATTTCAACTTCACCACTTGTTACAAACTGCAATAAAAAAAAAAATTAAAAAAATAAACATATAAAAGACTTTTACAAATATAAGGAAGAGAGAACTGATCAATAAAAAAAAGTAAAGTCGTCAGGGTGGCCTAAAGTCGGTATCAGCCAGTCAGCGAGGGAGTCTATCCCCTTTTCAATAGCGCTAGACCAAGATTGTTTTGGCGTCTGAGGTGGAGCGCCACACCTACCATCAGCTCCTTACTTTACCGCACAGATCCCTGTGCTCAGTATCGAACTAGGAACCTTGTGGTTTCTAGCCCAATGCTCTACCAACTGAACTGATCAATAGGTACCACCAAAATATGTCACATGATCAGTTTAGGCAATATTAAATAATAAAGGGTTCTTACAAAGAAAAACAGTTCATTCAAAAATCAAATTGTTCGACTGGGAAAACATTACTCACTGTTTGGTTTTTTTAGCAGCATTCTATATTCATTCATTTACTAAATAACTCCCATATAGACACTTATAAAAAACCTTCTGATATAATTATTCAGACTTATCTTTATAGAAAAAAAGTAAAAATCATTTTTATCAGTTCATTTTTTCAGATTTCATAAAATAAAATAGGGGTAGGGGAGACCTCATAAAAAAAATATTTCCCCTAATATATTTTAGGAAAAACTTATTTTAAACATAATTTCATCAACAGATAAATAAATACCAAAATTTTCATAAAAATTTGACTGCTAATTGATTTTTCATAGAATTCTAAATTTCAATTGATCTAACGGTGCAAAAATGTAAACATTGTTTTCATTCATAATTTTCATTATTTCCGTAAGCTGAAAATTTTTTTTTTTTTTTTTTAATCATCAGGTTTTTTTTAATGTTTCTTCTTTTGAATGGTCTAAAAGTTTTCAAGATAATATTAACGTTTATGAAGTTTCATTGTGTTAAATATGGAGATGTAAATTTAACAGGTCAAATTGGAGGTCACGACTGAACAAGAACAAAATAGACAAGCAAAATAGAAAATGATAGATATTATTAGTTCACAACCAACAAACAAAAAAATCAGTCATTATTTGCAACTATCAAATGTAGAATGAACTGAGTCTGTTAAAAATATTGGGTTTGGTTTGTGTTAAGTATCTGGCGCAGTGGAAGCATGCTGGGCCCATAACCTCTTAAGTATCTGACCGCCATCCTTGGCCAGTTAAAAAGGACTTAAAGTAAGTACTGAACTATAGAATCCTTTGGTAAGTGAATAAGTCCTGAGTTGTGACAAAGGTCCAGCGATATAATCCTATGATCCGTCGTCCATTAAGATCCAAGTGGTTGTGAGTAGCTAAGATTAGAATCAGCCAGTATAAATAATAATATCAGCAGCAGAGCACTGCCAATGATTGGACAATAGGTTGGTCACGTGCTTATCGGCGAGTCTATAAGTAGAAGTGACCATTTACCATATGCCTTATATATCAAAAACGCCAACAGTTTGTTTTACGGCATATCAACCCCATGGGGTCAATTAATGCCAACAAAGTTTTGAAATAAATCCGTTTTTAATGGATACTCTGTTTTTTTTAAACACATTTTTCTATTTAACCCATAGATGGGACCCTAACAGGTACTACCACTCTGGGTCAGAGTGGACCAGGGAGCAATGGTGATAATGGGGTACTCTAGATTCCCCAGACTCCAAGAACTGGAACCTCACCATCAGATAGCACCCATATGATAAAAAGGGTTGGGGCTTGCCATAAGGGCAATAGGGTTGGGGCAACCATATAGGTGCTAGGGCTTAACGTGACCAGCTGATTGATCAGAGGGGGCCTCTCCGACTGCCCGTCGAGCCTAAGTGAAGTATAAAGTGGAATATGTCTGTTAAAAGAAAAATCATCATTTTTATTTATAAATTGATATTCTCATCTTGGTTGTCCTAATTCTCCTCGGCCAGTGAAAGAAACATATAAGCCAAATTGTAAAAAAGATTTGTTTGTTTTTTGTTTTACGGCATATCAACCTCGGTGGGTCATTTAATACCGACAAAGTTGTGAAATAAATTCATTCTTATGCATAATACAATTTTGTTTATAAACTCATGTTTTTCTATTCAACCCATAGATGGGACCCTAACAGGTTTGGTTTGTTTTGTTTTACGGCATATCAACCTCAGTGGGTCATTTAATGCCGATAAAGTTTTGAAATAAATCAATTCTTAATGGATAATACAATTTTTTTAAAAATACATTTTTCTATTTAACCCATAGATGGGACCCTAACAGGTACTACCACTCCGGGTCAGAGTGGACCAGGGAGCAATGGTGATGAAGGGGTACTCCACATTCCCCAAACCTCCAAAACTGGAACCTCACCATCAGATAGAGTTTAACATCATTCCCAGGACATGAAGACCCTCAGCCACCGCCTTCTAGCACCCATATAATAAAAAGAGTTGGGACTTGCCATAAGGCCAATAGGATTGGGGCAACCATATAGGTACTAGGGCTTAACGTGACCACCCAATTGATCGGAGGGGGCCTCTCCAACCGCCCGTCTAGCCTAAGTAAAAGACAAAAAATTGACCTTAGATAATCGATTTAATTAATTTTAATTCCTTTTTAAAATGGAAAGCAGACGACATTTTTGCAGACCGTACCTTAATCACCAAATCCCATCACCAAAAATTAATTGTGACTTTATTTTCGGCTATATGATAAAAAGGGGTTGGGGGTTGCCATAAGGGCAATAGGGTTGGGAAAATCATATAGATGCTAGGGCTTGACATGGCCAGCCGATTAATTGGAGGGGCCTCTCCAACCACCCGTCTAGCCCAAGAAAAGCCTAAAGTGGAATATTGCAAGTAATTAACTGATATAAATCCACCAACTTATTAATTATTGTATTTGTTGTATTTTTCAGAAAACCGAGAGAAGGCCACTTTGTACTTCATCCTTGGTGTGTGTGTTGGCACCATATGTTTGCTGTTAGCAGTTATTATAAGACTTATTGTGATGAATAAGCGGAAAACGCAGGCAAAACTGGATTTGACTGAACCAACCCACAGCCAACATGTGACACCAATTCGAAACAACCATATTGGAAACTCTTCCCCTTCGTTACGTAGAGCAACTTCAGATGAATTCATAGACTTTGTAGGTTTTGGGCCTCGTACTGCAACATTACGAACAGATCCTGGAAACAGAAGTCTGAACTATTTCTGAAAATCTGACAACAGAAATTTCCAGAAGCATTCAATTCAGAACAAAAGAGTTAAAAGAAAAGAAAAAAAAAAGAAAATTATTTTCAACATGTTTCAATGTTTCTCCAGATCTTCCATACACGTGATGATGGGATTGTATCTTAATGATTGAATATTGATGTTTAGTTTTTTAATACAAGAGTATCAGTTATCTCCCTTGATTAGATGAGAAAGCGTTTTGGTAACATTTCTAATGGGAAATGTTTTTCATTTTGTGTTGAAGGCATAAAGAAAAAAAAGGATCTTTTTTTTGTGGTTGTGAATAGCAAAAAAAAATTTTAAAAAGAAAGAACCATCCTCCAAGTAGAATAAACAAAATGCAATTATTTACACCATAGTTTTAACAAATGAGAGAGAGAGAAAATATAACAGATTATATCATATAAATATTGGGACCATATGACCATTAGGCACCCCTTCCGCAATCTCGACTCACAAGGACACTTTGCTCATTTACACCATCAAAATCCGATTATTTGTTAGGGTTAGGGTTAGTTTTATAATTTAAAAAAAACTCTAAAAATCGTCTGTTAACAATTAACCGGTTTTTGATGGTGTAAATGGAAAAAATGTTCCCACGAATCAAGATTGCCAAAGGGGTGCCTAAAGGTAATATGGTCCAAAAATTGCAATAATACATCTAAGTTGAGTGAATAAAAATAAACCCCAGATGTTAGCAACAAATTCAAAGTTAAATTTTGGTATTCTAAAATTTAAATTCCCATAGCTAAAATCTTTCAAAAGATGAATTTGTTTTTTTGTTGAATAATAATCATTCCAGTCCATCAAGGAAGTTAATAACTGCAACATTTAAATAGAGAGTTTGATTAAATCCCATTGTATTTACTTTTGTCTGTTGTTGTGTATGAAGATAAATATCAACTGAAACATTGTCACAATATCCACTTGACATTCAGCTGATGAGACGGGATCAGTTTTTTGTGTGGATCAAACTTTGTCCTCGATGAAAAAGCACACACACAATCAAATTTTGTGGCTGAACATCATTGGACAATTTTAGTTTCATTCAATCAAGCTGACATTTTAAATTTTCTATTCAAAATGAAACGGACAGAATATGGGAAGAGAAAAAAAAGAAATTATCTTTAAACTTCAAACTTTTTATATTTCTCCATAGAAATGTTGTTATATATGTAAAATATAAATTGTTGACTCTAGTTTTTAATAACTTTGTGTCATTTTTAGCATACCCACCCCCACCCAAAAAAAAAAATCTTCCAATATTAAAATTGAGTCTTACACAATGATTCTATTTTTATTATGATCAAAACAAACTACATAAGATGATATTTACTAGCAAGTATAACTGCCTCGTCTTTTGGTTTTTTAATACATACCAAACAATGACAGGGTGGGACCAAAATAATTTATTTCCTCACCCTCTACATATTAACATTTACATGGGGGGGGGGGTATGATATGATAAAGAGAATATCTAGTAAAAATTGATAGAAATGCTAACCAGCCCCACCCACCCGCAGGCCCTTATGTGGGATAAGTCAGGATAAGTCAGCCATCACATGCAGGCATTGTGGAAATGGCTGTTCACTGTTTCAAGAACACAATAATTAAAGTTATTATTTCTTTGTGATTAGCACATTCTCCAATCATCATCAGGTGACAAATTAAACAAAGGTAATGTGTAAATATGAATGATCAAAATAAACTTTGTTTTTATATCTTTCATTTCTATGAAAGAATCCTAAAAGAAATTTCATTTACTGGTATGATTAGAAGACAGTGCACAAAGATATAATTTAAAAAAAAAAAAAGAAAGTTTTCAACCCAGTGAAAATGTCTTCATATAAAATTTTGGAAAAATAAAAATAAAAACAACAGCCATTTTTTATACATGGAGTATAAAAATGAGATAAAAATCTTTTACTGACTTATAAACTCCATTTCATCTTCAAGAAATTATTAAATTATTCTTGCAACAGTTTTATGTTGCTGTTAGAAATCAGATCTATTTGATTATATTTAGAGGACAAAATGGTTTTTCATGAAATTTCAGTACATCACTTATATGGTTATTTCATAGTTGAATAACATGAGTGACACAGACAAAAACACAACACAAATTATTTATTTATTTTCACATTAAACTAACCCTAAATTCAAAATGAGATAAAATCTTTTACTGACTTATAAACTCCATTTCATCTTCAAGAAATTATTGTTGGACTAAAACTTTAAAAAAATTAAAATCAAAATTAACAGTTTTATTACAAAATTTGTGGGTTCTGTTTTTTCTGGGTCACCCTGTTATATATTGTTACTTTTCCCATTAAACTAATCCTAAACCCCAACCCTAACCCTAACCCTTGTTGGACTTAAACCTTAAAAAAAAAAAAAAATTAAAATTAAGTTTTATTACAAAATTTGTGGGTCCTGTTTTTTTTTTTTGTTTTTTTTTTGGTCACCCTGTAATATTATGTTACTCAAATAGGGTTAGGGTTGGGGTTTAGGGTTAGTTTAATGGGGAAATAAATAATTTGGGTTCTGTTTTTTCTGGGTCACCCTGTAATATGTTACTCAACTAGGAAATAACCACTAATATTAACTTAAAACCTTCTGTTTATTTTTGTTAATAATTAGGAAATAGTAAGTGAAATTCAACAAAAACAATCATTAGAGTTTGTGAATTTATTTTTTCACTTTTGTAATAAAAAAAAAACAATTTCTAATATTTCAATTTGTAGTCAAAACGACTGAAGCTTAAAATGAAATGGCTTTTACAAAATGTGATTTACAAAAATGCTAAGTTTTTTGAGAAATTTCTAACATATGAAGTTTATCTTTTAATGAAAATCCAAAGTATTTTTAATGTAACAAAGTTTAAATATGAGGAGCTGAATGACCATAATTTATTTAAATCATAACAGCAAGGAAACATACTTTTTTTGTTTAAAGTCCAACTATTTATCACTGTAGAACCAATAAAGTTGAATAGATTTTTCGATATTCATTATTAAAAAAATATCATGCAAAATAGGGCAAAAAAAAAAATCTCATTTGTGTATTTAAAAAAAAAGAAATTTCAGATCAATGAAATTTTGTACATAAACAAAAATTATATCCAATGTTGTTTTTGTTTATTTATTTTTTTTTTTTAGGGTTTAAAAAAATAAATTTTTAACTATTTATTGTGACAATCTATTATTTTAGTAAAGCCACGGTTTGGGGACCACAAATAAGATGGCTTCTTTAAAAAAAAAAAAAAAAAAAAAAAATAAAATATGTTCCTAAATATTGCAGCAGTATAAAAGTGCCAACAATAGCCTAATTAAAAATTTAAAAACAATCAAAGAGGCTGAGAAAAATTGTCATAAAAGGACTGACAATATATGTCACCATGAAAATGTTTAATAGAAAGATCAGAACAATTTACATAAGAATTTCTTGGTTATTGAGAAACAAGGGACATAACTCTGCAGTAGAAGAAAAATCATTTTTATTTAGGAAGTGTAATAAAATTTTGTAACTAAATTTTGATTTAAACTGCCAAAAGGGCTTTTCAGGCAAGTAACATATTTAATTGTAATATATATATATATATATATATATATATATATATATATATATTATGGACTCTCTTGTCGATTTTTCGACACATGAGGGTTCACACACACAATGAACACCCACACAGTGATTTGTTTATAGTGGTGAAGGCTTGTGTTGGACCATCCACACTTTTTGGCACAGTCGATAGGAAAGAATTGGTGCATCAAGGGTTGCCACAAACCCAATCAACGACCGACCTGAGGAATTTTGAATTCAGAGTTATCCCTCTCCTAGACTGGTTACCTACCCAAGGCTGAAAGGCCCAGTCTGCCCTACTATTTAACCTATAGCTGGAGGGAGAATATATGGATTCATTCCTTTCCCAAGGGTATTAGCGCTATGTAAAATGCCAACAGCTTCGTCTAGGAATTGAACTCAAATCGACGAGTCCATTTCCCATGACTCTAACCACTAGCCCATGCGCCTCCGTATATATATAAACAATTTCTTATATGGGTGGTTTGCAAATAAATAATTGGCACTTCCAAACACAGACTGTTAACATTTAGAAACAAGGAGCTAATTCATGACTTGGATTTTTTTCTTTATCCAGAATTGATTTGTTTAAATAAATCCTTACAGCCTCCTGGGTTATGTGAAGATAAAAAAAATGAAAGATTTTTGTTTGTTTAATAGTGTGTACAAATTTGTTATAAAATTGTTCATAAAATGTAAATAGATATATATATATATATATATAATGAATAAATCCCAAATTTTACAGTTATTTTTGTTTGTTTTTTTTCTTCTCTGTTTAAAGAAAATTCTAAATGTATTGACATGTCTTACTTTCAGAAAAATCAAATTAATGTTTTTTAAATCATATATGTGAATGCATGTGTGAGTCCTATGCTTATATAACAATATCTTATTATAATGGAGATTGTGTGTGTTTTCTGGCTGTAACCGAAACTATATTACTACTCAAGTCACAATTTCCTTAATTATTTACGTCAAATTCTCCATGATTTCATTCTTTAAACCTTCAGTTATTAATAAAAATTGTTTTACATTATTAATACTGTTGACCATATCTACGTACTAATAACATGCAATTGTATTTATATATACAACAAAATAGCAGTTTACAGTGTGAATGGAAAGGCTAATTTGCATATTGATATTTAAAATTTCATTTTAATAAATATGTGCTTGGTATTATTGATTTCTAATTGTTTGGTTTTATCTTAAGAAATATAAACAAAAATCTCGTGGATAAATCTTAAAAGAAATTTATTTACAAGAAGAAATAACTGTAATATTATCCTTTACTTCCTATTTTAACTAAATAGTTAAATTAGGAAAATTTACCAATGAAAGAAGGGAGTAATGGAAAATGATGGAATAGTTAGTTTCAAAGTTGTTCTATTTTTCGATTATACCCCCTCTGTTGCAGATCTTTTTATCTGCATTCTTAGTCAGTTTCATTAGCCTTTCTAATTTAATATGATATTTTATTATATTAAAACTTAAATACTTGCACCCGGACGGTGCATATATTTGCTAGTATATATAATATACATATATATATGTATATTATTCAATAAAAGAAGGGATTTTCAATAAGGGAAACTCACCATCCACCCCAAAAAAATTAAATTGAAAAATGTACAGGATTTAACATCAGAAAATTTGAAAAGACATACATATTTTAACATATGAAATTGATTAAAATAATCAAAATTAAAAACAAATTTTCAAAGGGTTAAAGGGAGATAACCTTGTGAGTTTTTATTATAAAATACAGGAATTCAAAAATTTTAAAATATAATCGAATACATAAAGAGCGTCTGCAATAATCAACCGGCGTAATTTGCGGTCCATAAACATAACAAGAAATGTCTTCAAATAAACACCAGAAAATTTAGCAGCTGACGATGGTGAAATAACCTGAAACCTGGGTAGTTGCTTATGAAAAATTTTTATATTTAAAAGATTCAACAAATAAAGATCTTACAAATTTGTAGTTGAGCAGTGATTTCTTTATTTCATCCCAAAACAAATTTTTAAATATATATATATATATATATATATATATATATATATATATATCTTAAAAAGGAAGGAAAAACTCAACACCGTAATTCCATAATAAATTTATTTTGACCAAAATTGGGGCTTTTATTTAAGTTGATTTAATATAGCTCCCCAAAATCCAGTCTGGATTTTGAGGAGCTATATTAAATCATCTTAGATTTATATAGGCCCCAATTTTGGTCAAAATAAATTTATTATGGAATTACGGTGTTGAGTTTTTCCTTCCTTTCTAAGATAAATATTGCTCTGTATATAATTTTAAAAGTTTATTATACATTGAGCTCTCTGTAGTGATTTAAAGATTCACTGTATTTATACATACTGGATCATACAATAATAATACAGTGTATCTTAGAAATCACATATAGAATCATCTCTTACTACCAAGTTTTGGATACCGCTCATATATATATATTTATGTAAAAATGGAAATTGGAAATGAATCCGACAATATGAGGAAGAATGAATAAAGAAAAGAAAGAATAGAATAGATAATAAAAGATGAATTTAATCAATATCACTTACACATGTGTTTCGGTCAGTTCATCTGTGTGAAAATATTTCGCACACAGAGAAGATTCGACATTCATCAGAGTGAAATTTTATTTTGAATGAAAAAATTCGTTGGGGAACAACGGAGAATTTTGGAAATGTTCGAATAGAATTTTTTTTTTTTGAAAATCACAATTTGGAACGCTGAAATAGACCGTTAGAATTTGGATATTTGATTTTTCTAGGGGTTATGGTAGAAAATAATTTTGTATTGCAAAAATATATATTTATATATATATATATATATATATATATATAATTTCTTTATGTTGGAGGAATTAAGAAGAGTCGGACTAAAAAGGAGTAAGGAATAAAATTTCTTTTGTACACAAAGAGCAGAAAGTAATTTGTTGATGAGGAGGGCCTCAAGTACATCTAGGTGTAACTTGTTGGTTGAGGATGCCAGGATAGTGAACATTGAGGGATTATATGCTGCAGCCCAATCAGGATTATCCAAAAGGTATCACCCAATCGTGGGGGGGGGTGAATTTGGATTATTCAATGGAGCAGAACAGTCCAAGTTATTGTTGCAGATAACAGATGGAATATTCTCGTTTACTCTAACCTCTAATCTTTGGGTAGTGCACCCAATATAGTAAACATCACACATGCATTCACATAGATATATTAAAGTTCATTTCAAGATATCTCTTTAAACATTAACTTTTTTTTTTTTTTCATAAAAATGATGTAAATTTTAATATGTAACGAGATAATGAAGGTCCTGGCTTTTGTGAGCTAGAACTACTCTATTAGAAAAGGAGGAAGAAGGAAATAAGTGAGAGAGCAAAAGTTTTAAAAAATAGTGATGAGCAAAACAGGATGAACGATGGTTTGACCGTAGCGTGACCCCGAATGGAAAATTGAGTGTCAACCGGAAGTTTACAAGTGGTGACGTGGAACAACGAAGAAAGGGACCGGTCTCTTTTCGATTTGGGACAGCGTAGGGTTAAGACCTGCCCTTGGTCCCATGTGGGATGACGGTAGTTTAATAGTTCTCTCTCTCTGCCTTTCCTCCTCTCTGATACGAGCCCACGAGACGAGCACGATAATAAAGGCTAGCAGTTGTGACTACATATTTCTCGCATTGTAGTTTTTGTCAACAAGACTACCACCACATGCAGAACACCATTTTAGCACTGTGAATTTGGAGGCACGTGGACGAGACCCGCTATACAATATACACCGCCGCTGCCACGTTACTTATATACGTTTTGGGTACTGTGACCAGATATACGACAACGTTACAGATATCGTTTTAGTGCCCGGAAAAAAGGGACAACGCTACAAATATTATCACTTACCTTTGAATATTGGATATCAACGAGGTCCCCATTTGATGTCTGTAAGACCCTGGAATTGTTTTTTAAGCAACTGATTATCGGCCCATTTCGCATCTAAATAAGAATCATCTGGATCTGTTGATAATTTCTACAAAGAAGAAGAAAAAAAATAAAGAATTTATTTATAGCACATTGTCACCTATTTTTAGTGTACAAAAGAAAATTGGACAAAATTAGAATATTTTAAATCTAATGTTTATAATTTGTAAAGATGAATTTTTTTCGGCCACACTTGGAGTTTGCATCACCGGTCTGGAACCCCTATCTTGCTCAGAATATTAACCTCCTAGAAACTGTACAGAGTCGTGCAACCAGGCGGATACCCTCCATCAGGCATCTACCATACTCTGAACGTCTCGCAGCCCTGGGAATGGATTCGTTGAAACTTCGGCGTCTGGCAACTGACCTGGTAAACGCTCATAGTCATTAATCATCTTAACAACAGCAACCTTGAGCACCTTGTTGATCTCCATCTTTCCAACACACGTGGGCATGCCTACAAAGTCAGAAAACAGCACTGCTCACGTTACTTTCGGAAACATTTTTTCACGCTCAGAATTGCAGAGACATGGAATAAACTATCCGCGTCTGTTGTAGGCTGCCGAAGAACTGAGTCTTTCAAAGCCTCCATGCTTCCTGTGGTCCGCCGACACTATACCTGATGCCACTCTCCACATACATATGCACACACATTATTCTGTGTACTTGACATGAGACTTTGATGAGTTGTGGTGCACCTGAGCACTGTACACAATAAATTTCATTATCATTATTAAATGGAATATAAGATAGAAAATCATTTGGAGAAGAGACAATTAAACTTCTTCTTTACACTATTTCTCTGAATTTTTGAGATGAGGCTTGATAATTAGTATTATCTGCATTATTCGGACTATTGTCCTCATCTTTACTGTTATCTATACTATTTCTCTGAATGTTTGAGATGAGGCTTGATAATTAGTATTATTTGGATTATTCAGACTATTGTCCTCATCTTTATTGTTTTCTACACTATTTCTATGAATTTTTTAGATGAGGCTTGATAATTAGTATTATTTAGACTATTGTCCCCATCTTTATTGTTATCTGTACAATGTTTTGGCTTATGTGCCCACTGGCCTTCTTCAGGTATTTCTTGTCAGATTTGGAAGCCTTCTCAAACTCAGGAACCTTCTTATCAGCCCAAATGTTGTACAGATAACAATAAAAATGAGGACAATAGTCTGAATAATCCAATTAATTGTAATTCTTCTTAATATTCTTGACGTCATTAACCCAACATTTCAGTGGCCATTTTTGGTTCCTTTTTTCTCACAGATTTATAATATATGATGGGGAATGAAGAACACAAGAGATTCAATTGTACAAAACAATTTCTGGTACAAAGGGAAGATTCGTTTAAATTCAATATTTTCCTTCTCCTAGACCGGTTGTCATACCAAGGTCAAATAAAGAGCCCTCTCTGTACAACTATTTACCCATGACTGGAGGGATAATAGTAAGATTCATACCTTTCCCCAAGCGTATTAGTGCTATGTAAAATACAAACACCCTTGTTCAAGATTTGAACTCTGGTAACCAAATCCACTTCCTACAACGATAACCATTACACCACAAGTGCGTCCATTGCTGAAGATTTCTACAACATCAAATCTTCATATTGATTAAATATCTATTAATAATGGAGATTCGCTTCCGGGTTTTTGTCTCTAACAAAAATTACGTCACTGCTTACGTCACATTACCCAAAATTTGAACATGCAACATTAGACAGTCCTCATTGTTTTTTTTAAATAAGTTTTAATAAATACATGACTGGTATTATATACCTATATATAGTTTATTTTATTTTAATACATATTTAAAGTTTACATTTCAAATTGTTTTATTTTTAAATCTTTTAATGAATTTGATGATTTTACTTACTTAGGGTACAAACTCGCTGACATTGAATTTTTTACTCCCACCCGTCAGGCAATATGTTTCAAAAATCTATTTTTACATCGTCCGGAGTGCGTTTTTTTATTTTGTACTAGTTTTAATAATAATCTATAAAAACTGAATTTTAAAACGTTACAGCTTTTAGTGTAGAATGTTCATTTATTTTCCCTTGAATTCTTAAAAATCCCTAAAAAATTAAAAAATCCTCAAAAAATCTAAGTTTATCCATCTACCTTTGATTCTTCTTGTTTTTTATAATAATAAGCCATCATTTTCTTTTGTTCTTCTTCATTAATGATTGGTTCTCGACTCGGAGCGCCTTGACCAAGCTGGACCAAAATAAAAAACACAATTATGAATATAAGAATTAATACATGGAAAATAATAATAGCATGTGCCGTTCTATGACAAAAATTATGTAACAATTTTTTTACTATCAAAACTTTTGCAAGATTTTTACTTAATGATAATATAGTAAAGTAATTGGTAATTTGCTTGAAGCATTGTTAAGTATGTTATGATATATTAGTAATTGAAGGCAATACAATGCGTATATAAAAAAATAAAAACAAAAAGATTTTTTTGTCTTATCGATTTCAAAGAAAACTTTATCATCAGAGACGAAAATCGGAAATGGACGTGCTTAAGTTTTTTTTTGCTTGGTGATACTTTCTTTTTTTTTTCTTTTTTTTTCTCTTCTTTTTCTCCTTCTTTCCCCCTTCTTTATGTTATGAATGAAATGGGCGAATAACTGTAATTTCTTTTTTTTTTTTTTTTCTAAATATTTTTTTGAGAACAAATGCTTAAGATCCTACCTTGTTTATGTATCCAATATTGTCTGTTTATCATCCAGTCAAAATTGAGGCGAATATTGCGACAATGTATTGTGGCAAACATTGCGACAATGTAGCCATCCAATTCAAAAAAAAACCCGGTTTACGTAGAAATTCTTATGCTTAATAATGATAACATGTCATTTGGTTTATTTAATGAACCAATGGATTTTCATTGGAAAGTCAATTTTTCTTATGTAGTTTTATCTTTCTTTATCTTATCTGTGGAAATCTTTCATTTTCAAGAAAAAACAATTTTAAAAGTAGATATTTGATTTACAATGTATGTATAACATGTTTGTCTTTATACAAATCTTTGTCAATTTAAAATATGGAAGACTAAAATAATTCAACTACATTTTCTTTTTCATCCCCAAAACAACCCAAAATGCTATATTCTATAGGGTTCATTTTGAGAAACTTTTTCATTAGTCTTTACCAGTGAAAATTGACAAATTCATCTTATCAAAATAATGGTTAAGATCTTTATGCTATCATGGACTGATTTTCAAATTCTGATACTTCAAAATTATGAATGTTTACAATTAACAAAAAAGATCTGATACTTAGATAAAAAATAACACAAAATCAGGTAATTTATGAGGAAGTGCGGCCCAGTCTCCTGCCTCAAAAATTGCTACACGGTGACTATTAAAATAACGATCCAGCTCAGTCTATTCAAAACTATCCATCTTCATATCTATCTATCCATCTATCTCAATTTGTTCATATTTATCTATATTACTTTAAATACTAAGATTTTTAAAAATTCATGTTTGTTTAATGTCTTGTTTTTAGTTTAAATAAACAAGAATTACGACAAAAAGCGACCCCCCCCCCATACATTTACTTGTCGAAAATATCTATCTATCTCCATTTGTTCGTATCTATCTATATTATTTTGTTTATTTATCTATATCAGTCTATTCCAAACTATATATTCATCTTCATATCTAAACAAGAATTACGACAAATTACAATAAATAAACAAGAATTACGACAAGCTGGGGTTGTTATTTTGATTGTTACCTGGTAGCGATTTTTGAGGCGGGAGACCGGGACGCACTTCCTTATAAATTACCCAAAATCAAATTCCAGTTTAGCCTAATTGTAAATTGAAAACTAGCTAAAAACTTTTAAAAGTTCATTTTGTAGACAAAACACTCAAAACCATATAAGAATAAAGAGAATAGATTTTTCACTAAATCAAATCTTAACCTCAAATTGTCTCTCCATATTTTCACATAGAACTTGAAATATTTTTTAAGGATTCCCTTCAATGCAATTTTCTTTTTACTCACAAGAATTTATGTTTATTATGATTTCATTCAAACTTTATTAATTAAATCTGATTTTAGAGATTATTAAAAAATCTGGTCAATACACAATATTAATAAACAGATAAAAGAGTTTAGATAGGAATGGAACATTTAATTAAAAAATGGATTTTGTTTGTTTTTGTTTTACGGCATATCAACCTCAGTGGGTCATTTAATGCCGATAAAGTTTTGAAATAAATCAATTCTTAATGGATAATACAACTTTTTTTATAAATACATTTTTCTATTTAACCCATAGATGGGACCCTAACAGGTACTACCACTCCGGGTCAGAGTGGACCAGGGAGCAATGGTGATGAATGGGGTGCTCCACATTCCCCAAACCTCCAAAACTGGAACCTCACCATCAGATAGAGTTTAATGTCATTCCCAGGACATGTAGACCCGCAGCCACCGCCTTCTAGCATCCATATGATAAAAAGGGTTGGGGCTTGCCATAAGAGCAATAGGGTTGGGGAAATAAAAAAAATGGATTTTAAAAAAATCAAATATTTCATGCATATATCTGCCAAAATATATTTTGATATCTTCACAAAAAAACAAAAAAAACAATTTGGCTGATCTAGAGTTGTAATAGCACTACATCAGAAGAATTTTTATTTTTAAGATTTTAAAATATTTTTTAGTGAGTCTAATAATGGGTTTCTCAAAAATGCAATTATATGTGGGAATGAAAAGAAAGAAATAAAAGAATTTAAACATATAAAAGTAGAGAAAAAAATCATTTCATCTTTGAGAGACGACTCAAATTAAATCACGTAGCTAAAGAAAAATGTGACATGAGGAAAATAATTACTCAATCTCGCCTTAATTAGATTTTAAATTATATTAGTTTAGAAAGTTTTAAAATGTAGTGAAATGTATCTACTCGCTTTCTTGTTGAGAATATTTTTGTGAGTTCTAGCCATTAAAAAAATATCTAAAGTCAATATGATTTAAATTACTACATAGAATAATGGAAGATTTGATAGGATATATAAAAAAAAATTGTTATTGAACTCTAATCTAAAAAAAAGTTTGGAGTAGATGATGGAATAATTTGAAAAGTTATCAATAGCATCCAACCTTGCACTTTTTAGATTATTGAAGATGAATTATGATAAGTGTTGGTTGGTTGGATATTACGGCATGTCAACCCTTGTTGGGTCATTTTATGCCAATGATGTTTTGATTCATTCATTTTTGATGGGTACTCAGTTATTGTGTAAACTCAATTTTTCTTTTTAAACACATTTTTTAGAACTCCTTTTGTTCTATTTAACCCATAGATGGAACCCTAACAGGTACTACCACTCTGGGTCAGAGTGGATCAGGGAGCAATGGTGATGAATGGGGTGCTCCACATTCCCCAAACTTCTAGAACAGGAACCTCACCATCACAGAGTTTAACGTCATTCCCAGGACATGTAGACCCTCAGCCACCGCCTTCTAGCACCCATATGATAAAAAGGGGCTGGAGCTTGCTACAAGGGCAGTAGAGTATGGAAAATCATATAGGTGTTAGGGCTTGACGTGACCAGCCGATTGTTCGGGGGAGGCTTCTCCAACTGCCCTTCTAGCCTAAGTAAGGGTCTAAGGGGAATGTTGCATGTCATGGACTGCTCATCCACCAGGATTCCGTCCTTAAGCATCACAGGTCACCACCCACGGCCAACAGGTGGCCCCATTGGAGGGATTTTACCCCTTTGCAGAAGTGCAGTTGATGTATTCTAAATCGTCAGTCGACACGGCTGATAAGTGTAGGAATAGACTAAGAGATGACATTTCTTTTTTTAAGTAAATGCCCAATTATATATATATATACATTGGCCTCACCAATAATGTCTACCTTAGACTTTTAAAAATTGGAAAGGTGTAATATATAAACTTACACTCTATTTTAACAAGTTATTTTGCTTCAGAGCAAAAGAGAGAGAAAACTAGATAGACTACACTATTTAATATTACTCTTTTTTTCTATTACTAAACTTTCTAACCTCCAATTTTATTTCCTTCTTTCTGTATCACTTTTTTTCCTTCAGCTTGACTGATGCACCTTTTGATTGTTTAATTTTAATGGCATGTCAACCCATCCAGAGTCATTTTATGCCAATGGTCAAATTTATTGTTACGTCTTTTTTCAAGGATTTTAATTGATTTTGACAGTAGGATTGGTTTGTAGTTGTTTGTTGCTAAGTGGATTGGGAATAAGTTTAAGGGATAAGTTTATAGGTTAAAGTTCAAGTCTGTTATAAGTGATAGTTTGGTAGAAAGTTTTTTTTTAAACAATTTTTTTCTATTTAACCCATAGATGGGACCCTAATAGGTACTACCATTCCGGGTCGGAGTGGACCAGGGAGCAATTGTGATGAAGGGGTGCTCCACATTCCCCAAACTTCCAAAATTGGAACCTCACCATCAGATAGAGTTTAACGTCACTCCCAGGACATGAAGACCCTCAGCTACTACATTCTAGCACTCATATGATAAAAAGGATTGGGGCTTGCCATAAGGCAATAGGGTTGGGCAATCATATAGGTGCTAGGGCTTGACATGGCAAGCTAACTGATCAGAGGGGGTCTTTCCAACCACCCATCTAGCCTATGTAAGAGCCAAAGTGGAATGTTACAGCCATGGACTGTTCAGCCACAAGGGTTCCAATCCTTAAGGTGTCCCCATTGGGGGAGTCTCACCCCTCTGCAGAGGTGATGCACCTGTGTTCTCAAACCTTTCAACATAACAAGTAGAAATGCTGGTTTGTGTATCATTTATGATGTGAACTATAGTAGGTTTTTTTTTTTAGATTGATAAACCCATTTCAAAAGCACATTAAGCATTTTTTATTGATTCATTAAAATCATTTACCTTTATTTTAAATTAATAAAAACTTCTCTTTTATTTATTTCATTTTGAAATTAAAAATTGTATAACATTTTTAAAAGAATTTCTTTTAAAAGTAAAATTACCTTTTGCAGTTTCGCAACAATTTTTGTTTTTTCATTTTTGCCAACAAAATCACTCAGTTTTTTGCCACGTAATAACTGTTTTCCTGCCCACCAGAGGTCAGCACTTTCAATAGGAATCACTTCCAATGAAGCCTTTTCAAACACAAAAGGACAAGTAAAACATTTAAAAATCATAGAAATTAACATTATTTTATTGTAAATCAACATCTAAAAGGGTCATATGTCACAAAATAGCAATTATTTTTTTTAATTGATTCATTCTAAATTTTAAAACAAGAGACAGACAAGAGGGAAGTCTTAAAAATTTTGACAGAATATTGAAACAAGTTAGTCCTCACCCCTCATGAAGATTCAAAATATCAAAGAATGTGATAGTGTTGTATATTGTACAAACGAAAATAGGAATTTCTGGTTAAATTAAACAAAGAAAAGACGAAAAAAAATGACAAAGGATTTTTTTCCCGGTAAAAGCGAAAAGAAGTTAAAAAACGGAAGAGAAAAAAAAACATTGGGACGCATGGAGATGATTTTTCTACGTCCTTTTAGATTTTTATGTGTCAGTGACGCAGGACGCATACCTATCAGCACCTCTGCTAGGTTAATTATTTTTTAAGATGAGTTTAACAGGTTTTGAATTCAGAGTTTTCCTTCTCCTAGACTGGTTGCCATACCAAGGTTAAAGAGGCCAGTCTACCTTACTATTTTACCCACAGCTGGAAGAAATGCAAACAGCCTTGTCCAGGATTTGAACTCAGGTTGCTGTGTCCATTTCCTACAACAATGACCATTACACCATGAGTCTCCGAAAATAGATAATGTTACTGAAAAGCAAAGACAAAACGGACCATGACACCATTAGGCACCCCAGTCCAAAAAGGAAGTGAATTTTGCTTTTCACCGGTTGTTAGTAAACAAAACAGCCAGCTGATAAAAACCAGTAACATTTTTATATGAAAATAGCTTTTGATTTTAATTAAAAAAAAAAAAAAAGTTATTTCATGTTCTTATTAGCATATGTGAAAAATTAATTTTGCACTCAAGATAAACTAATATCGTTATTTTTTTTAAGATAAAACTTAAAACGAAAGACATGTTCATTTATTTTCCATGTGCCTCTACGTTCTCCTGTGGAAGCCAAAACATGGGCATGCTAGTGTGGGCCTCCCAGCAAGGATCTACATTAACCAATTATGTGAGGATGCTGGCTGCTGCGCAGAAGAACTCCCAGGGGCAATGACTGATAGGGAAGGTTGGTGAGAGATTGTCATGGACAACTTGCGCGACATAATGATGATACACACACAATGTTCATTCCAATCTCTTATACGTACTCACGTGCACGCACAACATTCATTCAAAACACTTACACACACACACACACACACACACACACACATAAACACAAAAATAAGAAAAACAATATAAAATCTGTATATTTAAGAATGCAATTCTATAGTAAACAATTTGCAATGCACTTGAACCATTTATAAGTCAGTTATTTCCTATAACTCTAACCTAAAAAAGGGGGAACCACTCTAATTGACTGATAAATTATTTATTTATTTATTGCTCTACTAGGAAAAAGAAGATGGGTTAGGGTTAGGGTTAGTTTAATGGGAAAATAATGGGTAGATTAACAGATAAAATTCATTCAGAGTGGTTCCCCTTTTTTAGGTTGGAGTTATAGGAAATAACCTATAAGTCTTTTCAAACTTGTTCCTTCAAATAGTAATTCACATTCAAAGTAGTTTTTTTTATCCCCTATCAGTAAACAAGAGACAAATTTTACCCCAAATTAAAACAATAACGCCACCCCCTCCTCAACGAGTTCACCCAGTTTAAAAAGCAAATATCACTCATAGATTTGGGCTTTATCTTTTTGCCCTTAAAAGTTTCTCAAAGCATTTTCAGTGGCAATTTTCCAATCCAATAAAATACCTGAGTTCCTGCCAAATCTTCTTTGTTTTCTAGTTCCATTTTAATTGGATCATGAGGAGGAAGTCCCATTGGATAGACAATCATCACAGCACCACGGAGAATGTCCAAAGCATCTTTAACAGTCTTTTGAGTAACACAAATATCAGCATCGATTTTTTTCTAAATGAAAAAAAAAATAAAAAAATAAAAAATAAACAAACATGTCATCTTTAAAATTTTACCTAACAAGATTGGATTAGATTAAAAATCATAAATAATAGTAACACATTGGAATATTGGAATTCCTTTCAGAATTTTAAGGTTCAACATTTGATTAACTAACAGATTTCTTTTGTAGGTATTGCTAATATTTTCATTAGTGATTTAATTGCCACTTCCCATTTATGTTGAATAGAAAATATAGGAAACCAGAGAGGAAGGCACAAGAGAGAGAAAAAGGGAAGGGGAGAGACAGAGAGAAAAGGGAGAAACAGAGAGAGAAAAGGGACAAACAGAGAAGAGAGAGAGAAAAGGGGACGAAGAGAGAGAGAAAGGGGACAGAGAGAGAGAGAAAGGGGAACGAAGAGAGAGAGAAAGGGGACAAACAGAGAGAGAGAAAAAGGAAAAGAGAACAAGGGACAGAAGAGAGAGAAAAGGGGACAAACAGAGAGAGAGAGAAAAAGGGGACAAACAGAGAAGAGAGAAAAGGGGACAAACAGAAGAGAGGAAAAAGGGGACAAACAGAAGAGAGAGAAAAAGGAGAAGAGAGAGAAAAAGGGGACAAACAGAGAAGAGAGAGAAAAGGGGACAAACAGAAGAGAGAGAAAAAGGGACAAACAGAGAGAGAGAAAAAGGGAACAAACAGAAGAGAGAGAAAAAGGGGACAAACAATCCTAGTTGACTTTTTTTTATTTGAGGTTATTATTTAATCACATAACTTATATAAAATAAAGCCATCAGGATGGCCTAAAATTACTATCAGCCAGACAGCAAGGGAGTCTATCCCCTTTTCACTAATTCTAGACCAAGAAGATTGTTTTTTAGCATGTGAAGCATCAGCTCCTCATTTTACTGCACAGATCCATGTGCTACTCATACAATAAGTTGTCGAAGGTCAGTATTGAACCTAAGGCTCCTAGCCAGACACTCTACCGACTGAGCTAAACCTGCCCTATATATTATTTATATAAAGTTCTGTAAATGGAGTTAAAAACTGTTTGAATTATGCAAATATCCCCAGTGGTTCAAAAGTTATGAGAATTTAAAGCCCCAAAATTAGGGTTTCAAAAGTGGACATGATTTTGTTTAAAAAAACATATCAAGTCACGAACCAATTCAAAACTAGAAATACAGTAATTTCTTTACCATTTCTTTATTTTTGGGTAAAACTTGGCATTCTTATGTAAAATTGTAAGTTCTTTCTTATTCTACACTCAAATTGTATATAACTCTATGCTGTAACCCATTATATAGAAAATAAGAGGTACAGATAGCAGCATTTTTTGCCGTTTTTTTTTTTTTTAAAGATTATTCAACATGTTCATTTCAATACTGCATGTATACACATACATAGTATTAATTTAAATAAATCACTTTGAACTTTAAAATACCTTTTTAAATACAGATTTCAGGTCATTTAATGCTGAATCAAGTCATTTTGGTATCAGGTTGCTTACAATACCTGCTGTTGCTTAATGGTCACCCATCTATTGAACAGGCTCATCACTGCTCAACTTCAGTGATCAAACGCAAATCAGTGCTTTCAGTATGATTTGACCATAAGCTCCTGAGTAGGAGGAAGGTTTGGTTTGGTTTGTTTTACGGCATATCAACCTCAGTGGGTCATTTAATGCCGATAAAGTTTTGAAATAAATCAATTCTTAATGGATAATACAATTTTTTATATAAATACATTTTTCTATTTAACCCATAGATGGGACCCTAACAGGTACTACCACTCCGGGTCAGAGTGAACCAGGGAACAATGGTGATGAAGGGGTGCTCCATCTTCCCCAAACCTCCAAATCTGGAACCTCACCATCAGATAGAGTTTAACGTCATTCCCAGGACATGTAGACCCGCAGCCACCGCCTTCTAGCACCCATATGATAAAAAGGGTTGGGGCTTGCCATAAGTGCAATAGGGTTGGGAAAATTATATAGGTGCTAGGGCTTGCCGTGACCAGCCGATTGATCGGAGGGGGCCTCTCCGACCGCCCGTCTAACCCAAGATAGGGCCAAAGTCATGAACTGCTCATCCACCTGGGTTCTATCCTTAAGCATCACGGGTCGCCACCCACGGCAAACAGGTGGCCCCATTGGGGGAGTCTTACCCCTCTGCAGAGGTGCAGTCGGTGCATTCTAACGCCCCAGCCGACAGGGCGGTAGGAGGAAGGTGCAATTTAAATAGTCCATCTTATGGCACAGGCATTGGAGGAGGGGAAGGGCGGGGGTTGTAGATGTTCCAAAATGTTTCTGGGTCATGGTTTTAAATGAATATATTGACTTTTCTTAATTATTTCCCCATCTTTGTCGCTAATTAAAAGAAAAGCTTAAAATCAGTGAATGAAAATATCAATAATCAATTTTAAGTTAGCAGAATTCCTTGTATTCTTCAATTTCTCTAGAATTTATAGCAAAATGTTTAGATCATTTTGGTCATTTTTAGTATTTTTTCATTTCTTTTTACCATTTTTGCCTTTACTTATAATAGCTGAGAAAACTTCTAAATCAAAGTCTCCATACTTCCTGTAGTGCACCAGCACTATACCTGATACCCCTCTCCACACACATATGCATGCACGTGCACACATACATGTATATTATTACTGTACACTGTTCATGTTCCTGACACTAATACATTATTCTATGTACTAGACATGAGACTGATGAGTTGTGGTGCACCTGAGCACTGTACACATACATGTATATTATTACTGTAAACTGTTCATGTTCCTGACACTAATACATTATTCTATGTACTAGACATGAGACTTTGATGAGTTGTGGTGCAGCTGAGCACTGTACACATACATGTATATTATTACTGTACCCTGTTCATGTTCCTGACACTAATACATTATTCTGTGTACTTGACATGAGACTTTGATGAGTTGTGGTGCACCTGAGCACTGTACACATACATGTATATTATTACTGTAAATTGTTCATGTTCCTGACACTAATACATTATTCTGTGTACTAGACATGAGACTTTGATGAGTTGTGGTGCACCTGAGCACTGTACACATACATGTATATTATTACTGTACACTGTTCATGTTCCTGACACTAATACATTATTCTATGTACTAGACATGAGACTTTGATGAGTTGTGGTGCACCTGAGCACTGTACACATACATGTATATTATTACTGTACACTGTTCATGTTCCTGACACTAATACATTATTCTGTGTACTTGACATGAGACTTTGATGAGTTGTGGCGCACCTGAGCACTGTACACATACATGTACATAACCCCTCCCTTGCAGTGCACACACTTCTTCTAGTGATGTTGCGGTGCTTGGATCCCATAGATATGATGTCAGCCAAGGAATTTTTCAGCCAGCCCTCGTATATAAATAATTGGAAAGAATTTGTCTCTTCTATAAATGGCCAAACTATTAAGGGCCAATTTAGGTCAGTCAGTAGAGCGTTCAACTAGGAACCAAAAGGTTCTAGGTTCAATACCGGCCCTCGCCAACTCAGCATATGAGTAGCACAGGGATCTGTGCGGCAAAGTAAGGAAATGATGGTAAAATAATCATCTCAGAAGCTAAAATAATCTCCTTGTCAAGGGCTAATAAAAAGGGGAAGGACTCCCTCACCGTCTACCTGATACCAAATTTAGGCGACTCTAATGACTTTACTTTTACTTATTTAATGTAGATGTAAGGATTAAAGTTCCAAATGTAAAACAAAGCCTTCACAAAACGTTTTCATCACGTCAAGGTCACCAGTTGTAAGATTCAAAGTGATATATACTTGAGGATAAAACTCCGACAAAGGTTGATAGACAAAACATTTTATATACAGCACAAGAATTAACAGGGTACATAATACATAGAGGTGTACATAAACATACATAAGTAATATAAAAAATATATGGAAATTAATCCGACAGTATGAAATATAACATTTTGAAAAAACATATGATGTTTGTTATGTGATTGCTGACAAGCTTGTTTCGACCAAAACGATAAGTTGGTCTTCATCAAAGAGCGACATAGACGAGAAGAAAATATCCGTTAAAAAGACTGAAAGACTAAAAAAATTTTCAGCGGTTGATATCAGCGTTCGTTTTGTAAACAGTCTTTTTAACGGATATTTTCTTCTCGTCTATGTCGCTCTTTGATGAAGACCAACTTATCGTTTTGGTCGAAACAAGCTTGTCAGCAATCACATAACAAACATCATATGTTTTTTCAAAATGTTATATTTCATAAGTAATATAAATACACATTCATGAATGGTAAAATACAAGATATTTAGGTATCAAAGAGATACCTAAATGTACATAAAAACATAGTTACGGATACATGACTAAAGGATAGTCATATATCGTATACGAGACTTACTAGCAGTGAGTGGCCAGTGTTAAGGGCCAAAGCCCCAATGAGAAGGGGGTAGACAGAGTCTAACTCATAGTGGTGTCTCGTAGGTCGGCAGGCAAAAGTGAAAGAGACATTCAAATCAGCTGCTTAAATATCAAAGGCCCCTAGCGGGAACCAGCGAAACTAAACAGGCAGACAACTCCCCAGGCGAATACGAAAATAACGCCTACATAGAGCTACTAAATGTAATGAACTTATTGAACCCAGAAGAAAGTTTTTCAATGTAAAAAAAAAAAATGAATGAATAATAAAGTGTTCTTCAAACTAACATCATTATTGATGAAAAGATTTTAGCCGAAAAGTAGATTAAAGTTAAAGTAATTCGTAAGACGGAAATTTTTTTCTTCTTTTATTTGTGTCAGCAATTTTTCAATAATTTAATTAAAGACACATGCAACAACAGCATCAAAAAAAAAATGAAATCTTATTTGTAAAAATTATAAAACATACACATTGACTTTTCTTTAAAATCTTCATAATTTTCCCATTTTTTTTTTTTGCTAATTAAAATCAATAAACGAAAATATGAATCAACATCAAACAATAATCAATTTTAAATTTGCAGAATTTCTCCAAAATTGATGGCAGAATGTTTTCTAAAAAATGGAGATTTGATTTTTGATTCATTTCCATCTTTACTTATGAAATTACTCAACACTAATTAAAAACTGAATAAGAAAATTTAATCAAATATTCATTTAGGTATTTTCTACAGAATTTAAAGTTTCTCTTAAAAGAGAGTAAAAGTACACATACTCAATCATTTGTAAATAATTATAAATAAAAAAATAAAAAAATGTATTTCATGATTCCATGTGAGATCTTTTTCAAGACATTCCCCCAAAATGATGATTGTTGGTAGAATTTTAAACTAAACTCAATAAATAAATAAATATACCTTTCATCTTTTTGATTAATAAAATATCGATTTTTAAAAATCACAGTTGCAAAATATAACAATAAATTTCCCTCCCAGTAAGTATTTGCCACACAATAATGAGTATATATTTGTGCATGTGTTACATAATTATTAGATTCCTAATACTTATGTACAGTAGTGTAGAAACCAAAATGGCTGTTATAAGTTCAGCTGGCGGCCTTGAAGGATTGAATGACAAGGCTTGACCTCAGTCCTCAGTCCTGATCCTCCTTCTGGTGGATACTGTAAGAATTGGTGGAGAAGACCCTCTTCCGGTTTAGATTAGAAAGAGATTTTTAGTCAGATCGGCCAAGACCACGACGGTGGTAAGTCATGTTATGCACGCTGCTGACTCAATCTACGCAGATAGTCTGGTGGGGATTTCAGAATAAAATATGATCTAAGTTAAATTGAAGTCTTGTGTTATTATCTAAAAACTACCAATGACACAGGGCTTCTGATAAAGAGAAATCCCCAATGGAAGACCAGACACAAAGTCCCCAAGACGAAGTCCAGATGCTAGAAGAATAGAAGTAAGAAAGTAAAAAGAAGAGTAAACAACGCATGCATTTATATAAAAGTAAAGTCAGTTATTGGTCGGTTAGATTTTATGGCATGTCAACCCTTGTTGGGTTATTTTATGCCAAAGACATTTTGTTTTATTTATTCTTGATTGGTACTCAATTTAAAAAAAAAACGGTAATTTATGAGGAAGTGCGTCCCGGTCTCCCGCCTCAAAAACAGCTACCCCGTGACTATCAAAATAACAACCCCAGCTCGTCGTAATTCTTGTTTATTTATCGTAATTTGTCGTAATTTTTGTTTAGATATGAAGATGGATATATAGTTTTGAATAGACTGAGATAGATAGATAAATAAACAAAATAATATAGATAGATACGAACAAATGGAGATAGATAGATATTTTCGACAAGTAAATGTATTTGGGGAGAGGGTCACTTCTTTTTTTGTCGTAATTCTTGAGGCAGTAAACCGGGACGCACTTCCTCATAAATTACCAAAAAACATTTCTTTTTTACTTTTTTTTTCAATTTAACCCATAGGTGTTAACCTAACAGGTGCTACCACTCAGAATCAGAGTGGACCTGGGAGTAATAGTGATGAAGAGGTAATCCACATTCTTCAGAACTACAGAACTGGAACTTCATGATCAGATAGTTTAACATCCTAGCCAGGACCATAAGACCCTCAGCCACCACCTTCTAGCACCCATATGATAAAAAGGGTTGGGGTTTGCTATAAGGGTAATATGGTTGGGATAATCATGGTACAAATAATGTTCAATAGATATGAAATAATAATAGAAAAAAATCTTTGTCATAAATGCTGTGCCATATTGGAATATTGATCTTGCTATGAAAAAATCAGAAATCATCAATAACTTAAAATTGGTAGATGTTCAGACTTTTTCAATAGTATTTTTGGATTCCTTGGACAAAAATACTTTTATAAACCAATTTTTAAGAGTAGGGAAGCTCTACAACTCATTTTATAGACAAAAATAGATTTTAAAAAAGTCACCATTTTTCGTACCCCCCCCCCACACTTCAAATTTGGAGAGCTAAAAATCACATAACTCTGCCAATTCTTGGAATTAGAAGCTCAAATTTTGGGGATTGTCTAACTTTAACATAGTCCATATCTGTACAAAATTTCAGAAAATTGAAGGGGGTGGGTGACATGGCCTGGATGATTTGACATGGAATTACCCATATAATAAAATCACATGAAAAGAGACAACACAACAAAGATACACAAATTCCACTAATTCAAAGGAGGATGCGTTACAGAAGAATCATCACTTTTTTGTGTCACATAATTCCTATAAGAAGATGTCTTAGGAAGCAGGTGGTGTAATGGTTAAAGTCATGGGAAATGGACTTGTCGCCCCGAGTTCAAATCCTGGATGTGGTAATTGCATTTCACTTAGTGCTAATACCCTTGGGAAAGGTATGAATCCTACTCTCCTTCCCGCTATGGATAAATAGTAGAGCAGACTGGGCTCTTTAACCTTGGTTAGGCAACTGGTCTAGGAGAAGGAAAACTCTGAAAAACAGGTTTAACTGTTGAACTCCGCTTAAGAAATTGACCTTGTGTCACATCCTGCTCGTGCAGAGGAGTTGGTAAAATATATATATATATAAGAAGATGTCTTTCACCAAAATTTATGAGCTTCAACATTTTCCTCACAAATTTATGTTTTACTTTTAAACTGATATTTTTTTTAAATAACAGATTAAATATTGTTGTATATTGAAGATATTTAAAAGAAGGTGAAAACGGAAATAGGGTCTTCTGGTTGGATCGAAGGCAGGGAGAAGACGAAAAGAGTAACAAAGGACTTTTTCCGGGTAAAGCGAACAAAGAAGGATGGGTAACAATAAGTTCAGAAATAGATTTGTCCGCTGATAAAAGATAACAAAAGAAAACGCGTAGGCGTTTGATATATATAAAAGGAAGTCAGGGATCCCAGGTCAGGAGGGAGTCAGACAGCGGACGGCGAACAGTGAGTGACCGACGCTCACCAAGGGCGGTGAGACTCCACCAGCCACCCCTTTACCTCACCATCAGCAGTAGTAGTAGTCATTGTCAACCCTTGGGCATTCCTATTGTCACACTCGCCACCCACCAGCCGAGGTAGAGAAATAAAGTCAAAACTCCTACTATACCCATGTGTTGTGTTTCTTAAGTCCGA
>CM042174.1:97336-177336 GCA_023376005.1 Doryteuthis pealeii
ATGTTACTCATTTTATTTTGACCTGTGAAATATTGCTTAACATTCACATCCCATTGTAATCATCTTAAATGGTTATTCATTTACTAGCAAATATATGCACCCTCCGGGTGCAAGTATTTAAGTTTTAATATAATAAAATATCATATTAAATTAGAAAGGCTAATGAAACTGACTAAGAATGCAGAAAAAGATCTGCAACAGAGGGGGTATAATCGAAAATAGAACAACTTTGACACTAACTATTCCATCATTTTACATTACTCCCCTCTTTCATTGGTAAATTTTTCCTAATTTAACTATTTAGTTAAAATAGGAAGTAAAGGATAATATTACAGTTATTTCTTCTTGTAAATAAATTTTTTTTAAGATTTATCCACGAGATTTTGTTTATATTTCTTTAAGATAAAACCAAACAATTAGAAATCAATAATACCAAGCACATATTTATTAAAATACAATTTAAATATCAATATGCAAATTAGCCTTCTCGTTCAAACTGTAAACCGCTATTTGTGTATATATAAATACAATTGCATGTTATTAGTACGTAGATATGATCAACAGTATTAATAATGTAAAACAATTTTTATTAATAACTGAAGGTTTAAAAGAATGAAATCATGGAGAATTTGACGTAAATAATTAAAGGAATTGTGACTTGAGTAGTAATATAGTTTCGGCTTCAGACAAAAATGCAGTCTATCTCCATTATATATAGATTTTGACCTTGTGAAATATTGCTTAACATTCACATCCATATGTAATCATCTTAAATGGTTACTCATTTTATTTTGACCTGGTAAAATATTGCTTAACATTCTCTTAAATGGTTACTCATTTTATTTTGACCTGCTGAAATATTGCTTAACATTCACGTACATATATAATCATCTTAAATGGTTACTCATTTTATTTTGACCTGGTGAAATATTGCTTAACATTCACATCCATATATAATCATCTTAAATGTTACTCATTTTATTTTGACCTGGTGAAATATTGCTTAACATTCACATCCATATAATCATCTTAAATGGTTACTCATTTTATTTTGACCTGGTGAAATATTGCTTAACATTCACATCCATATATAATCATCTTAAATGGTTACTCTTTTATTTTGACCTGGTGAAATATTGCTTAACATTCACATCCATATATATCATCTTAAATGGTTACTCATTTTATTTTGACCTGGTGAAATATTGCTTAACATTCTCTTAAATGGTTACTCATTTTATTTTGACTGGTGAAATATTGCTTAACATTCACATCCATATTAATCATCTTAAATGGTTACTCATTTTATTTTGACCTGGTGAAATATTGCTTAACATTCTCTTAAATGGTTACTCATTTTATTTTGACCTGGTGAAATATTGCTTAACATTCACATCCATATGTAATCATCTTAAATGGTTACTCATTTTATTTTGACTGTGAAATATTGCTTAACATTCACATCATATGTAATCATCTTAAATGGTTACTCATTTTATTTTGAAATATTGTTAACACTCTTAAATGGTTACTCATTTTATTTGACCTGGTGAAATATTGCTTAACATTCACATCCATATGTAATCATCTTAAATGGTTACTCATTTTATTTTGACCTGGTGAAATATTGCTTAACATTCTCTTAAATGGTTACTCATTTTATTTTGACCTGGTGAAATATTGCTTAACATTCACATCCATATGTAATCATCTTAAATGGTTACTCATTTTATTTTGACCTGGTGAAATATTACTTAACATTCTCTTAAATGGTTACTCATTTTATTTTGACCTGGTGAAATATTGCTTAACATTCAATCCATATGTAATCATCTTAAATGGTTACTCATTTTATTTGACCTGGTGAAATATTGCTTAACATTCTCTTAAATGGTTACTCATTTTTTTTTGACCTGGTGAAATATTGCTTAACATTCACATCCATATATAATCATCTTAAATGGTTACTCATTTATTTGACCTGGTGAAATATTGCTTAACATTCTCTTAAATGGTTACTCATTTTATTTTGACCTGGTGAAATATTGCTTAACATTCTCTTAAATGGTTACTCATTTTATTTTGACCTGGTGAAATATTGCTTAACATTCACATCCATATTAATCATCTTAAATGTTACTCATTTTATTTTGACCTGTGAAATATTGCTTAACATTCACATCCATATGTAATCATCTTAAATGGTTACTCATTTTATTTTGACCTGGTAATATTGCTTAACATTCACATCCATATATAATCCTTATGTTTTAGCTATAAGTTCTTCCATTTCCTGCTAGAATATCACAAGAAAAAGTCTAGAATATTTTCTCTGTTGTTAAATCTAACCTTTAAAATTCTTTTTCCTAAATATTGATTAAATTCTTCTTCATGCCTGAATCTATTTTCTCAAAGTTTTTATTGATTTTTGTTCACTCTTATTGAGTTGTTGCCGTGTTACTGGTTTCCAAAAGTTTAATTTAGTTCTGACACCGGAACTTCTGATCAAGCTGTTGTCAAGACCGTCTTGTCCAAAAATAAAAAAAAGACGAGAAAAAATAAAATGGAAAAAAAAATCTTTCTTGGTAAATTCACTAAAACATTTTTTTCCTTTCTAAAAAAAAAAAAAAAAAAAAAATTTATGAGTTTTATTTATTTTTGATTTAAAAAAAAAAGATAAAAAAAAGTAAACTTGATTCTGTAATCAGATTTTTAAAAAAAATTAGATATTAAATAAAAAACTAAAAAAACTTAAGTGATATAATTTTTTTTTCTTATGAGACAGTGTTATATTTAAAACTAGCAAGAAGACTGATAGTCTAACAATAATGTATAAAGGGAAATAACTCTTCATTACAAACCCCCCACCATTAAAAAAATATCTAGTTACTTTTATAAGAAAAAAAAAAATGATTTCCATTGAAAGTTTTCCATTTAATGTAAGAAAATATAAACAAAACGATAGGAATAAATTTTTAAAAAAAGATTGAGTAAAATTTTGATTTCTTTCTTATCAAATAAAGGTAGAAGATTAATGACTGAGAGTTTTATATATATTTGTAAATCGTCTGTGTTTGTCTCCATGATTGGGAAAGAAATATAAGATTCAGATCTGTTAAACCATATATTCTCAATCTGAATCATTTAAGATTTTTTTTTAATACATTTCATTTGGACCACTAACCATAGCTGGGTTACAGGTGTTAAGCTGTGTTAATTACTATTCTATGTATAGAAGGGGGGAAATATATGGGGTGAAATAGACCTTCGAATCAACAAGGTCCCGCCAAGGGGGAACCAAAAACAAGCGAGTTCTCAGTCTTCTCACAAGTCAGACCCTCTATTGGTCAACACATTCTTCGTCTAGCAGCTGGAAATTCCGTCGTCATAATCTTTAGCAGTTTAAAATCACATTTCCTATTTTGTTTCGTTTCTGTTCGACTGCTTCTGCTGCTGCTGCTGACTGCCCAGCGCTTGACTCACTTGTTATTTTATGGGCATATTAGCCAAACATCTGGGCACGTCAGTCAAACCTCGCGTCCTTCCAGGGGCACACAAAAACGTTTATCATAGCCTTTCGAGACTGAATTGCCAATGATTTATTGTATATAAATGCTTAGCAGATGAAGTGTTATCAGTCCCCAGCAGCAACCGAGAAGATAACCTCGTCTCCCATCAACCACTTGGAAGTTCATTGTGAACACTACGCTCTTCGACAGCCACCCGGTATTTTCATTGTGAACACTCGTCGCCCCTCACCACCCACACACCGACGAAAATAAAGACGGATCCTATTTTTATATATACATGTCTGTAGTTTTATTGAAGTACAGTCAAGCAGCTATACAACAATTGACACTACCACCAAATGTGAAGTTTATGCAAAAAACACTACACAAATAAAAAAAAATAAAGTGCTCAGTCGGTAGAGCGTTCGGCTAGAAACCACAAAGTTCCTAGTTCAATACCAGTCCTCGCCAACTCAGCATGAGTAGCACAGGGATCTGTGCGGTAAAGTAAGGAGCTGATGATAGGTGCAGCACTCCACCTCAGATGCTAAAAACAATCTCCTTGGTCTAGTGCTATTGAAAAGGGATAGACTCCCTCGCTGACTGGCTGATACCGACTTTAGGCCGCCCCGTCGACTTTTTTTTAATGACATAAGCAACATTTTAGTAAATCCTTATTTGAAAAAAAAAATAAAATAAAATAAGGATTTACTCTGATGAAGGTTGAATTTTCTTTGTTTGTGGAACATTTCTACATTTTTTCTATTATTATTATTTCATTTCATTTGATTATTTAAAAATAATAATAGTTTGAATAATGTACACATGGATAAACTACTGACCGAAACACATGTAAGTAAAATTGATTAAAATATCCTATTTTATCGATTCTATACTTTCTTTCCTTTATTCATTCTTTCAACACTGACAAATGAAATGATCCAATTTAATGTTTTTCTTTTAAAGTTATGCGGAGCCGATCTCTATGCTTCAGTCTATTTTGTTCAAAGCTCTTTAGTTTAGCGAAACAGGTCTTATGCCATTCCTTCCGATCCGATGCTAGATCTTCCCAAGCACTCAGTTCAATATCGAGGCGTTTCTAATTGTCCTTCAATTTGTCCTTGTAGCGTAAGAGAAGACGTCCAATAGAACGCTTAGCATTTGGTAGTTGCCTGTATAAAATCTTCTTTGGAAGCCTGTTCTCATTCATTCGGACAATGTGACCAGCCCACCTAAGTTGAATCTTGGCTAGTAGGGTTTCAATGCCAGCAATATCACATCTTTTTAAAATTGTGCTATTTCTTACTTTGTCATCCCATTTTATACTGCAAATGACACGAAGACAATGCATGTGAAATGCGTCAAGTTGGTTTATGTGCTTGCGGTAAAATGTCCAAGTAAAATGTCCATATATATATATATATATATACACACACACACACACACACACACACAACCTTGAATTTTCACTTCCGCTGTCGTTTATCACAACAGAAAAAATTTATACACACACACACACAACCACATACCTAAAAAAATGCACAATGTTTCCTTTCAATACACACACTTACAGCGCCACATACTCATGCCATAAAAAAGAATATTTGATGTCATATTTCAAAACTGTCTCTTTTTTCAAACTTCAGAAATTTTTCAAACAGACTGAATGACAAGGATTACCACTCACTTTTCTCATTATTCTGTGATAAATAATTTCTTATCTTATGCCCTGAAGATGATCTAATTAATAGATCGAAACACTGCAGCGTCGGCCAATAAACTCACCACTTAACCCATTTAAACCTGTGTTTTTTCATTTTTCTTGATATATCACATACCATCGGATTTACTTCCTTTCTTCACACACACACACACACACATATATATATATATATATATATATATATATATATAATCATTAGTAGGTCAGGTCAGGTGCATTTCCTGGTTACTTGCCAAATTTATCTTTTTTTGAGAAAATCAAATTCTTGTTGTGAAATGTTTGAACGACATTGATGATCCATTTCTTCCCAAGTGAATCAGATATCAAACTCAATAAAAAGAGACAAGAGACATTTTTTTGTTTTGTGGACAATTCATCTGATTTGCATAAATTTGTTTGGAAAATGTCAGAAAAATTAGAGACGACTCCATTCCCAATTGTCTATGGTGTTAACTTTCAAATATTCTGCTGTGAAAAGTTGGGTAATTTATGAGGAAGTGCGTCCCGGTCTCCTGCCTCAGAAATTGCTACCTGGTGACTATTAAAATAACGTCCCCAGCTATGTCGTCTCGGCGGTGTTACTTGAAAGAAAACAACCAACTTAAGCGTTAAATGTATTTTAGAGGGGGTGGGCTTCTCTTTATGAATAAATGGAGATGGGTGGATAGATATTCTGCTGTGAAAAGTTGATACCCTTTTCAATTAATCATCATCATTCAGCGCGGATATCAATGACAATCTCTCTCCATCCGTCCCTATCGCTCATCATTCTCGGGAGGTCCTCTATGCAGCATCCTGCATCCGCACAGAGCTGATCAACGTATGTTTTTGCTGGTCGGTCCACACTGGCTTGTCCATGTGCTGGCTTCCACAGGAGGATGTCGCTTATGAGTTTGTCCTTGCTTCTCCAGCAGTGTCCCGCGTGTCTTGTCCGTCTTACTCGGATGGTTTGGGTGATATGTGGTAGGTGACCGTACAGCTGTTTTCTCGTAGGGTGCTGTTTCCACGTCTTGTTCATGATCACCCGCAGCATTCTTGTGCAGCTCCCATCTAGTTTATTCTCTAGTCGCTTAGTTAGGGTCCAGGTGGTGCAGCCATACAACAGTACTGACACGACAATGGCCTGGGAGAACTGTCTCTTTAACTTGTCTGTGAGATTGGGCCTCCATATGATCGATAATTTATTTATAGCGGCCCATTCTTTTCCTATGCGTGCATTAACGTCATTTTCTGTGGAGGAGATGTTACTGCCTAAGTATCTAAATTGTTCTACAGAGTTTAGGAGTTTGCCATCATTGGTTGAGATGTCGCTTTTGTTTTTGAAAGCAAATAAAAAAACACCCTCCGAGTGATGTAAAAATACATTTTTGAAAGATATTGCTTGAGGAGGTGGAAGTTAAAAATTAAATGTCGGAGAGTTTGAACCATGAATCATGAAATCATCAAATTTATTAAAGGAGTAAAAAATAAAATAATTTGAAATCGAAGTTCTATTAACTTTGAATATCTAATTAAAATAAAACAAACTATATATAAATATATGATACTGGGGATGTATCTATTGAAACTTGTTTTAAGAAACAATAAGGACTGTCTAATGTTGCATGCTCAAATTTTGAGTGTATTTATTCTGTTATGACGATTTCGGGTATAGTGATGTAAGCAGTGACATAGTTTTTGTTACAGACAAAAACCTGAAGCGAATCTCCATTATTAATATATATATATACACACACACACACACACACACACACACACACACACACACATATATATATATGTTGAAATAAAGGAAAGAAAACTCCTGGCCGAAACACATGTCAGTAATATAAAAAAAATAATCCTATTTTATCCATTCAGCATTTTCTTTCCTTTATTTTTTCACTTCATCATACCGTCAGATTCGCTTCCATTTTCAACTTATATATATATCTAAATATAAAATTTTCAACTTATATATATATCTAAATAGATAAAAAAATATAAATCTTATTATAATGGAGATTGTGGGTTTGTCTTTCTGTAACCGAAACTATATCACTACTCAAGTCACAATTCCCTTTGTTATTTACATCACATTCTCCATGATTTTATGTTTATTTAAACCTCAATTATTAATAAAATTGTTTTACATTATTAATACTGTTGACCATATCTACATATTAAAAACATGCAATTGTATTTATATATACAACAAAATAGCGGTTTACAGTGTGAATGGGAAGGGTAATTTGCATATTGATATTAAAAATTTGATTTTAATAAATATATGCTTAGTATTATTGACTTCTAATTATTTAGTTTTATCTTATTGAATATGGCAAAAATCTCGGATATAAATCTTAAAAGAAATCCATTAACAAGAAGAAATAACTGTAATATTATTCTTTACTTCCTATTCTAACTAAATAGTTGAATTAGGAAAATTTACCAATGAAAGACGGGAGTAATGGAAATTGATGGAAGAGTTAGTTTCAAAGTTGTTCTATTTTTCGATTATACCCCCTCTGTTCCAAATGTTTTTATCTGCATTCTTATTCAGTTTCATTAGCCTTTCTAATTTAATATATTTTATTATATTAAAACTTAAATACTTGCCGGAGGGTGCATATATTTGCTAGTATGAATAAATAAATAAATAAATAAAGATACAAATAAAATAATAATATAATGATAATAATAAAATAAATAAAATAAATAAAAAGATGTAAAGAGGGAAATCGAAGTAATGGAATATAAATAGGCTCATAAAAATATAAATATAAGATACAACTAGATAAGTATGGAAGAACACGCTTTAATAAATAAAACACACTAAGATACTCCAGGAAAAATAAAAGGCTTGAAACCATAATAAAGTAAACTCAGATGCCCCCACCCGCGGAGAAAAAAGACATACCTTCCTTGCAACCCACTTGACCCACTTAGATTGAAAGGGCATCAAGGCCATAAATAGAAGTAGAATTCTGTGGGTCAGTCAAACTAAGGAATTTACCACCAGACTAGGCAGACACATAAAAATACCGCCAACCATGCAAAGGAAAAAAAATTTCCACCAATAAAAAAGACACTTGAAAAGAAAAAAATGCAATATGATCACCCCTGAATGAGGGAGGGTAAATGTATGAATATATGAGTTTGGCCATGTGCCTGTCTAAATAAAAGATATCAGTGGTCTGAAGAAGCTTGTGGGCATACTCACGAGTGGAAATGGTCCATAACCACGATACGCATTGTATTTTTGGCCTTTTTATTCACAAATAACTTTGCTCTGTTTAAATAATTAAACATTGAGCTCTCATATTGAACCTGAACTATACAACACACTACTGGTAGAGAATAGGACCTGCCTAGAATCACCTTGTACCAAGAAACTTGGTACCGCACCAAAGTATAATATATATATATATATATATATATATAGATAGATAGATAGATAGATAGATAAATAAATGCATAAATAAATGGTTTAGCTTATTTTTATTATCATTGGAACAATTTTGCTACCATTTGGTTTCTTGCTCTGTGGCAGTCTTCAAAAAGACTTTCATTGCCTGAAGGCTGACACCGAACAAGAAACCAAAAATTGTTCCAATGATAATAAGAACAAGTGAAACCTTTTATTCATTTATCTATTAACGCCCTATCAAAGATACTGAGCACTCTTATAATATCACTGTAGGTTGGATTACTACTGCTTCTTCAAGTATAATAGTGCCAAGCATACACATTGATATATATATATATATATATATATATATAATAATATATATATATTAATACTTATTATATGCTCCTGTAACCCGGTAGAACTCTTTAGGAGCAATTTTAATATAACCTTCACTGTTAGCATAATGCAATGATCATCTGTTTACAGATTTGATCAAGTCAAGTGCCACCTCAATCTATATTTTAAAACTCTTGTTCATTAATCTTCAAACCGTTATCATCTTGTAACACCCTCTGGTTAAAAATCAAATTGTCCAAGATAAAATGCAAAGATGTAAATCCTGAGTATCTGGTGTTGCTTATCCGCAGAATTCTTATTTCTTATAAGTGTTGTCACCTCAGCTAAATAATGGACTATTCCTTTTTTTATTAGAAAGAATGAAAGGTTTGGGTTTTTTTTGTTTTACGGCATATCAACCTCAGTGGGTCATTTAATACCGATAAAGTTTTGAAATAAATCAATTCTTAATGGATAATACAATTTTTTTATAAATACATTTTTCTATTTAACCCATAGATGGGACCCTAACAGGTACTACCACTCCGGGCCAGAGTGAACCAGGGAGCAATGGTGATGAAGGGGTGCTCCACATTCCCTAAACCTCCAGAACTGGAACCTCACCATCAGATAGAGTTTAACATCATTCCCAGGACATGTAGACCCTCAGTCACCGCCTTCTAGCACCCATATGATAAAAATGGGTTGAGGCTTGCCATAAGGGCAATAGGGTTGGGAAAATCATATAGGTGCTAGGGCTTGACGTGACTAGCCGATTGATCAGAGGGGGCCTTTCCGACCGCCTGTCTAGCCCAAGATAGGGCTAAAGTGGAGTATTGCAAGTCATGAACTGCTCATCCACCTGGGTTCTATCCTTAAGCATCACGGGTTGCCACCCACGGCCAACAGGCGGCCCCACCCCCCTCTGCAGAGGTGCAGTCGGTGCATTCTAACGCCCACAGCCGACAGGGCAGAAGAATGAAAGGGAAGAAAAGGACATGCTATACAAAAGAAATATAATAAAAAAGAAAGAAAGAAAGAAAGAAAGAAGAAAGAGAAGAAAGAAAGAAAGAGAAAGAAAGAAAGAAAGAAAGAAGAAAGATATGAGAAGAAAGAGAAAGAGTAAGNCGATTTATATCTAAATAGTTAATAAAAAAAAGATAAAATATCTATTATAATGGAGATTGTGGGTTTGTCTTCTGTACCGAAACTATATCACTACTCAAGGTCACACAATTCTCCTCTTGTTATTTACATCAGCATTCTCCATGATTTTATGTTTTAATTTAAACCTCAATTATATAATAAAATTGTTTTACATTATTAATACTGTTGACCATATCTACATATTAAAAACATGCAATTGTATTTATATATACAACAAAATAGGGCGTTTACAGTGTGAAGTGGGAGGTAATTTGCATATTGATCATTAAAAATTGATTTTAATAATATATGCTTAGTAATATGATCTTCTAATTATGTTTATTATCTATGAATATGGCAAAAATCTCGGATATAAATCTTAAAAGAAACTCCATTAACAAGAAGAATAACTGTAATATTATTCTTACTTCCTATTTAACTAAAATAGTTGAATTAGGAAAATTTACCAATGAAAGACGGGAGTAATGGAATTGATGGAAGGGTTAGTTTCAAAGTTGTCTATTTTTCGATTATACCCCTCCCTGTTCCAATGTGTTTTATCTGCATTCTTATTTTCAGTTTCATAGCCTTTTCTATTTAATATTTTATTTATATAAACTTAAATACTTGCCCCCGGAGGGTGCATATATTGCTAGTATGAATAAATAATAAATAAATAAAGATACAAATATAAATAATAATATAATGAAATAAATAAATAAATAAAATAAATAAAAAGATGTAAAGAGGGAAATCGAAGTAATGGAATAAAATAGGCTCATAAAATTAATATATAAGATACAACTAGATAAGTATGGAAGAACACGCTTAATAAATAAAAAACACACTAAGATATCCAGGAAAATATAAAAGGCTGTTGAACCATAATAAAGTAAACTCAGATGCCCTCCACCCGCGGAGAAAAAAGACATACCTTCTCTTGCAACACATTGACCCACTTAGAATTGAAAGGGCATCAAGGCCATAAATAGAAGTAGAATTCTGTGGTCAGTCAAACTAAGGAATTTACCACCAGACTAGGCAGACACATAAAAACACCGCCAACCATGCAAAGGAAAAAAAAAATTTCCACATAAAAAGACACTTGAAAAGAAAAAATGCAATATGATCACCCTGAATGGGAGGGGAAATGTATGAATATAAGATGAGTTGGCCATGTGCCTGTCTAAATAAAAGATATCAGTGGTCTGAAGAAGCTTGTGGGCATACTCCACGAGTGGAAATGGTCCATAACCACGATACGCATTGTATTTTTGGCCTTTTTATTCACAAATAACTTTGCTCTGTTTAAATAATTAAACATTGAGCTCTCAAAGACCTGAACTATACAACACACTACTTGGTAGAGAATAGGACCTGCCTGAATCACTTGTACCAAGAAACTTGGTACGCACCACAAGATATATATATATATATAATAGTAATAGATAGTAGATAGACAGATAGATAGATAGATAAATAAATGCATAAATAAATGGTTTAGCTTATTTTTATTATCATTGGAACAATTTTGCTACCATTTGGTTTCTTGCTCTGTGGCAGTCTTCAAAAAGACTTTCATTGCCTGAAGGCTGACACCGAACAAGAAACCAAAATTGTCCATATGATAATAAGAAAAGTGAAACCTTTTATTCATTTATCTATTAACGCCCTATCAAAGATACTGAGCACTTATAATATCACTGTAGTTGGACTACCTGCTTTTCTTCAAGTATAATAGTGCCAAGCATACACATTGATATTTATATATATATATACATATATATAATATATATTATATATATATATATATTAATACTTATTATATGCTCCTGTTACCGGTAGAACTCTTTAGAGCAATTTTTATATAAAACCTTCACTGTTAGCATAATGCAATGATCATCTGTTACAGATTTGATCAAGTCAAGTGCACCTCAATCTATATTTTAAAACTCTTGTTCATTAACTTCAAACCGTTATCATCTTGTAACACCCTCTGGTTAAAATCAAATGTCCAAGATAAAATGCAAAGATGTAAATCCTGAGTATCTGGTTTGCTTATCCGCAGAATTCTTATTTCTTATAAGTGTTGTCACCTCAGCTAAATAATGGACTATTCCTTTTTTTATTAGAAAGAATGAAAAGGTTTGGGTTTTTTTTGTTTTACGGCATACAACCTCAGTGGCATTTAATACCGATAAAGTTTTGAAATAATCAATTCTTAATGGATAATACAATTTTTTATAATACATTTTATTTAACCCATAGATGGGACCCCCTAACAGGTTACTTACCACTCCGAGCGCCAGAGTGAACCAGGACAATCGTGATGAAGGGCCACATCCCTAAACCCAACCTGAACCTCACACACAGAATAGAGTTATACATCATTCCAGGACATGTAACCTCATCACCGCCTTCTAGCACCCATATGAAAAATGAGGTTGAGGCTTCCATAAGGGCAAGGGTTGGGAAAAATCATATAGGGCTAGGCTTGACGTGATAGCCGATTGATCAGAGGGGCCTTTCGACCGCCCGTCTAGCCCAAGATGGGCTAAGTGGAGTTATTGCAAGTCATGAACTGCTCATCCACCTGGGTTCTATCCTTAAGCATCACGGGTTGACCCACGGCCAACAGGCCCCACTGCAGAGGTGCAGTCGGTGCATTTCTAAGCCCCAGCGACAGCAGGCAGAAGAATGAAAGGAAGAAAAACATGCTATACAAAGAAATATAATAAAAAGAAAGAAAGAGAAAGAAAGAAAAAAGTAAGAGGGAAAGGAAGAGAAAGAAAGAAAGAAGAAAAGAAAGAGAAAGAGTAGAAGAAAAAGAAAGAAGAAAGAGTAGAAAAAAGAAAGAAAGAAAGAAAGAAAAGAGAAAGAAAGTAGAAGAAAGAAGAAAGAAAGAAAAGAAAGAGGAGAAAGAAAGAAAGAAAGAAAGAAAAAAGTAGAAAGAAAAGAAAGAAAAAAGAGAAAAAAAAGAAGAAAGAAAGAAAGAGTAGGGAGAAAAAGAAAAAAAGAAAAAAGAAAGAAAGAGTAGAGAAAGAAGAAAAGAAAGAAGTAGAGAAAGAAAAGAAAGAAAGAAGAGAAGAGAAGGAAGAAAGAAAGAAAGAAAGAAGAAAGAAAGAAAAAGAAAGGGAAAGAAAGAAAGGAAGAAAGAAAAGAGGAAAGAAAAGAAAGAAAGAAAGAAAGAAAGTAGGAGAAAGAAAGAAGAAAGAAAGAAAAAAAAAGAAAGAAAGAAAAAAAAGAAAGAAAGAAAGAAAGAAGAATATAATGCAAATCTGTTTTCATTAAACATAATCAAAAGAAGGAAAGGAAGAAAAAAAAAACTCCAGTTAAATCAAATTTATTATACTTTTTACATATTGAACTATTGCAATAGCTCTTAAGTAAACATATCAAATATTGGAGGATATGTGCTTAATTGAAGTCATACCTAATTTTGAAAATTAATTAGTTAATAATTAATGAATTTTAGGCGGGCATATATGTTCAAATGTAAGGTTAAACGAATCGAGAAAATGTCAATCCCTGAATGTACATTTTGACCTATTAGGTCTCATCAGCAAGGTTATAGACATGGAAGACTGCTCCGTGTGTGACTCGAAACCTTGACTGTCAAGCTGACAGGCGAAGTCTCTAACCGTTACACTAGCTTGCCATTCCCACATTCTTTGCTCGTTTTGAAACTTATTTATATTCCACTTTTTATTGACTTGCTACACGACAGTATGAGGGTAAGTAAACAGACAAATGTGTTTATTTTTATATGGCTTTAAGCCGACAATTTTTGGAGGATATGTGACATTTTCTCGATTTGTTTAGCCTTACATTTGAACATATATGCCCGCCTAAATTCATTAATTATTAACTAATTAATTTTCAAAATTAGGTATGACTTCAATTAAGCACATATCCTCCAAAAATTGTCGGCTTAAAGCCATATAAAAATAAACACGTTGTTTGTTTACTTAACTTCATATCAAATATTGTAATAATTAAATTATAGCTGCTGCTGCTACTACTACTACTACTACTACTACTAGTAACAATGATAATGATGACGATAATGATGATGATGATGATGATGATGATGATGATGATGAGAAATTAAACAAAAATATTGAGCGTAATTCATAAAAATAGGTCTGAAAAATTTCGAATTGAGAAAGGGAGATAACTGATACTCAGTAACTATTACTAAATGAATTGCTTAAAACTCTTAAAGTCCTATACCACCTCATTCCACCTGGCTGGAAGTCACATTAGTTTTAACTAATCAGCCCCAAACAATAGCCTTTGTTTAAATTTAATATTAAACGTATGTAGAAATCTTTGATTTAAGGGAAATAATAGTTTACTTTAGATGCAAAGGTCATTTTTAGCCATTTTTTAAATATATCCTTATAGGAATGCTCTGGACTTAGAAAAATCTCAACAGGATGTTAAGAGTTAAAATTCCTTTTTAGTACATTGAAGAATAACACTATAAATTTTATTTTTTCATACTATGACAAAAAATTATTTAAAAAAACAAGTCTTATTTTTGAATAAGCGATTGTTCTGATATAAACAAGAGATTTTTGGTAGAAATTTCGGACCATATCACCTTTAGTTTTCTCAGTTCTGTTTGAATCAAACTTTTGATAATTCAATTTTAAGAAAATAATTGGTAATTTATGAGGAAGTGCGTCCCAGTCTCCCACCTAAAAAACCACTACCTGGTGACTATCAAAATAACAACACCAGCTCGTCGTAATTCTTGTTTATTCATTATAATTTGTCGTAATTCTTGTTTAGATATGAAGATGGTATATATAGTTTTGAATAGACTGAGATAGATAGATAGATAAACAAACAAATACGAACAAATGGAATAGATAGATATTTTCGACAAGTAAATGTATTTGGGGGGGGGTTGCTTCTTTTTTTGTCGTAATTCTTGTTTATTTAAACTAAAACAAGACATTAAACAAACATGAATAAAAAAAAATCTTAGTATTTAAAGTAATATAGATAAATATGAACAAATTGAGATAGATAGATAGATAGATAGATAGATAGATATGAAGATGGATAGTTTTGAATAGACTGAGCTGGGTCGTTATTTTAATAGTCACCGGGTTGCAATTTTTGAGGCAGGAGACCGGGACGCACTTCCTCATAAATTACCCAAGAGATTTTTGGTAGAGATTTCAGAACATATCACCATTAGTTTTCTCAGTTCTGTTTGAATCAAACTTTCGATAATTCAATTTTAAGAAAATAATTTGCTATTTCATTTTTTTTTCTCTTTGCATTTAAAATTATACATTTATAAAGAATATTTTTCCTAATTTACAAAAGTAATAAAGATTGCCAAGAGAAAAAAAATGGGCGGACCTGAACTTTCGGACCCCCCCCTCCTCTAAAATTTTCGTTTTTAATTTTTTTTTTCTTCTTTCAATGGATTATTATCAATTGCACACCAATCTATCAGATTTTTTTTTAAAAATTCTTAAAAGTTCTTTATTTTTTGAGTTTTCAGGGGTGCTCATTTCCCCATATAAGTTTATAGTAAATTGATACCCCCATATCGGGACCGCTTGAAAGGAAACTGGCGCAAAGGTGTCAAAGTTAGGGTGGCCCAGAAAAAACAGAACCCAAATTATTTATTTATTTTCCCATTAAACTAACCTTTGGTATCAGCCAATCAGCGAGGGAGTATATCCCCTTTTCACTTGCGCTAGACCAAGGAGATTATTTTAGTGTCTGAGGTGGAGCGCCACACCTACCATCAGTTCCTCACTTTACTGCATAGATCCCTGTGCTACTCATACGCTGAGTTGGTGAGGACCGGTATCGAACTAGGAACCTTGTGGTTTCTAGCCGAACGCTCTACCGACTGAGCTAACCTGGCTCTAAAAGCTGTAGCTGACCTTAATTCAGCCACTGCAAAAAACTGTTCCGACCTTGGTGCCTGCGGATTCTGTTCTGATGATTTAGTGATATCTACCCCATGGCGTCTGGACTTCCAGGAACTGATTAAGGGGCAGATAACCCACATTTTTGATAAATAGTATTATAAATGTGGAGGTGCTGGTGGTATAATTATCATTGTAGGAAGTGAACTTGGCTTACAGAGTTCAAATCCTGAACGAAGCTGTTTGTATTTCACATAGCATACCTTGTGAAAGGTAGGTATTTATCCAACCTATTCGCCACAGGTAGAATATGATACAAGATTGCAATTATGGGGTATCCTGTATGGATTGAACTCACTATTCAGTAGTAATGGATCTGAGAGATTAACTTGCAAACCATTATACCATGATGGGACATCTTACTCTTATGAAAGGTATGACCTCAACTCTTCTGTTGGAAATTCCATAGCTAATTATCTCCCCCTGCCGCCAGGGGTCGAGTGCCAACATCGTATGTTGGCGCCAAATACCAAAACTTTACTTATCAGGGATCTGTTACTGGAGAGAGACGTCAAAAGAAATGCTCTCATTACTTAGCCCAAAAACAGGGCCTATGTATCAAGGAGTACTCACTGAGGGTAGTCGCGTAAAAAGTGGTCCCTACACTTCATTCATCCACTTAACCCAAAAACAGGGCTTACTTATTGCAAACAGTACTGGAGAAGAGACATAAGACACCAAGCTCTCATTACCAAGCCCCAAAACAGGGTCCACTTATCACAGAACTTTACAACTAGATTCCTTCTAAGGCATTGTATCTGCATACTGCATAAAGGCCGGTACTACTGCACACTGACCAAAGGAAGAGCAACTACCGAGATGAAGCGTCTTATCTACATTTCCCACCGACGAGAAGAAAACTGTGTTATCACCAGTACTACATGAAAATTCCTCCACAGATAAGTTTGTAGCAAATACCATTAAATTTGCAACAATTTTATGTAATTTTTTGTCAATACAAGTGTCTGCATTTACTTTCATGTTTGTTCTTCTTTGACCGACAATTTGCCAACAACTACGGAGAAATAAGGGCTCCTTCGAATCCGTAAATACTCTTACTTCTCTGATGGGTAAATAACAAGACGTACTGCGATACTATTTACAGCTATTACATAGGCTCTTTAACATTGGTATGGCAACTTGTCTAGGAGAAAGAAAAACTCTAAATTCAAACCAAATATAGAGAGGGATGGTCTACTCCAAGCTAAGACACACTACATGAGTTGCACCCCCATGACTAAACCAGGTTATGGAATGAGTGTATTATAACTATGTTTTTATAAATTTTGGTAATGGTAGATGAAAAAAAAAACCCAAAAAAACCCCCAAAACTTTCTTGTAGTGAGTAAATTTATTCATTAAATTTTAGCTCTCTTTAATACAATTTTGTATTATTTATAATTAATTTGAAGATTTTTTTAATTTTTTAGTGCAAGGAAGCTGTAATGATTTTTAAAAAAAGTATCTTTAAATAATGTAGTTTTATCAAGAATATTTAAAAAGAGAAAAAAAAATATAGGGATGTGCAGAGATTGAGATGAACGCTACCCATAAAGATGATAATTCTCCTGTTTTTTTTTTTTTACGATAGGTGAAAAAAGATATGGAGGCCCAATTTTATTTAGAGTGACATAATCCTATTTCGTATGTTTCAAATACCCTGATTTGAACTTCGGTTAAACATTGTTGAATAATGAATTTTAAAAGTATTGCGTCAATTATGATAAAAAATAAAGATTAATTTTTAGTTTAAGAAAGAAGCGCTAAGTGTTAAAAAAACAAATACGTAAAATCATTTTTTTGTTTTCATTTTTGTTTTGTTGTTGTCTGATTCTTGTTGTTTGTCTCAGACCTACTTTTAGTTTTGTTTTTTTTAAATCAACGAACTATTTTCTCTCAGGGAATTATTACAATGGTTGACCAGGTCAAAGGGTATATTTATGACAAATTAAAATTAAAAGATATTTCTTAATTTCTAAATAAATCACGGTCATCATATTTAGCGGAAAAGCATCGCTCAGAACTGGTTGTTATGTTATAAATTTGTCCCAAACAAACAAAACAAAAAAATCTAACTTAAAACTTCTTTTAAGTAAATTTTACAATGAAATTAAATTATTCGCTATGCAAACTTAAATTTAAAAAGGTAGTTATAAAAAATGAAATTCTTTTAGCACTTTTTACCACTTAACAATTTATTATAGGTAAGAAATTAATGCTTATCATAATTGACGCCATACTTTTAAAATTCATTATTCAACAATGTTTAACCGAAGTTAAAATCTGGGTATTTGAAACATACGAAATAGGATTATGTCACTCTAAATAACATTGGGCCTCCATATTTTTTTGTTTTTTAAAAATCTATCTGATAAAAGAATAAAGCCATAAAGGTAAGTAAAAATATTCTGCAATTAATCATCTTAAAAAGTCTAGAAAAGTCACTTAAAATGTTTCCATAACAGAAGATATAGGTAAGTTGTCATAGCAACCCTATGTATACCAACCTTGTTCAACTTAATCACCATAGCAACGGCGTCGACATTTTCTCCTTCTTTATTTAAAAACGTGTTTTGAATACTACTTCCGGTTTTACATTTCATTCTTTTATCGTCGACAAGTTTTAACATCGCTACCTTTCAGGTGAGTGTTTTTATCTTTAATTTGTATTTAATGGAACGATATTAATGCTTACCAATTTTTTTAAATGCTAATTTATTTTAGTGAATGCTATTAGTTGAGTTTTAAAAGCTTTAATTTTGATTAACATAGGTCGTTCGAAAAAAAATGGTTACTTTTTTTTTTCTTGTCGTGAAGTAAACAAAATAATGACAGAAATATTATCCTAATTAAATAACATATAAGATTAAAATAAATGAATATAAATATTCTAGAAACTTCAAAATTTATTAAAGTTTACTAAATTTTGCTGAACATATTTTAATTTTGACATGTGCTTCCGAATTTTATGGGTGATATTTTCATTATTTCTGATATTTTGATTTTTTCCTTCAAGATTCAACAATTTTTTTTCTTTTTATTTTGTAAAAGGATTCTTATTTTTTGGTTAATTATTTCCTTCACACACACAACGAGATAATGAAACAAAAAAGCATTTTAAAAATTAATATTAAAACTTAGTTTCTCAGTATCGAATGTAATTTTTAACCGGGTTCAATTTTATTTTCAAATTTTCTTCGCAAAACATAATTTTCAGAAATAAACAAAATAATACGTAAATTTTACGTTTTTAAACGTTTTAAACTAAACTAAATAAGATTGAAGAAATATGTCTTTTTAAATACTTCGAAATATTTAACAAAGAAATAATTATTTCTTCTTAAATTAAGAAGAAAGAAAAATATGAAATTATCTCTGTTAAATAAATCTTAAAATTAATAATTTTAATTAAGTAAAATAAAATAAAAAGTTAAATACTTCGTCACTAAAAAATAAATTCCAAATTTCTCTTAATTGCTTTGCCTAAAAAAATGTTTCTGTTGTATTAAAACAAATATTTATATAAAAAAGGAAATTGTTTTTAGACATTTCTTGTCAAACTTTAATAACAAAACGTTTTGAAATGCCTGAAACGTTTTTGTCTAAAGAAAAATACAAGTATTACAATGAAAAGACTGAAAATGAAAGTAAAACTAAAATAGATGAGATAGATGTAAAGAAAATTTGAATATATTTAGTCGAGAACGAACGGCAACCTTAAAACTAAAACATTAAGTTTAAGTGGCTAAACTTGCAAATTGGTCGGAAAATTAAAACGGAAAGTTTTTTGGTGGTCCCCCATGACAGTTTAACTCCAGTGTATGAATTAACTTTTTGCGAATTGGATTATGGTTTAGGGATTAAGGTTGTTTTTAATTACGTATTGCTTACCCCCCCCAATTACTATACATTTAATTAACCATTGAAATTAATTATTGAACCCAACGGTAGACACATTAGTCTCAGTTGTTTGTGTTAGTATTGCAATTAAACTTGGTTTAAAAAAAAAATTTCAACATTTAATGTATAATAATTTTTTTTTAAGCAATACGTAATTATTTAATTAAAAACAACCTTAATTTTAGTTTAAGTTTGTATTTTTTTTTTTTTTTACTTTCATCCCTATTTTTTTGCAAATAAATAAAAATGAAACTTTAGTTTAATAAACAATATTATTTTTGTTGATTATTCTTTAATAATAATCGGCATTTTTGCAGTTATTTCAATTTTATTTATGATAAAAATATCAACTTTTTCTTTTTAGTTTTTGTGACATCGATTAAAGAAAAGAAGCAATAATTAAATTAATCCATTAGAAACCTAAAAAATGTTTTTTGGTTTTAAAATTCTATAAAGAAAGTGATTTAAACAAATCTCTGAATTTATAGAAATCTTTATTTGTGACTTGTTTCCATAGTAACGATTTTTTTGTTTACATTGTTTTTTATCATTTGTTCATTCAATTTTTTTTCTTTTTTTGTATTTTTTATATTGTGTAGATGATTAAATACTAATATACTAAATCCACTGATTGTTGTACAAAATAATAAAGTTTGTAATGTTTGTGTAAAAAGCAATGATGTTTTTTGTCGTTTTTTTTACACAAAAATTTGTTTCATTCATTTGTTTTTTTTTTGGGGGGGGGGATGTAAATATGAAAATAATGTCACTAAATTGGAAATACTATTATTTTCCTTTTAATTTCATAACATCATTTAAAAGCTTTTTCATTTATAAAAATATACACTTAGATACTTTTTTAAAATATAGTTTCTTGTGATAACAATTAAAACGATAAATTATTTATTTACTTTTTGGTAAAAATCGGTTTTGTGACATTTGAATTTGTTAAAAGAAAAATTATTTTAAAAAATGAATAAATTGATGTATTCTGTAAATAAAATCTGTTTTTGTTTGTTGTTTTTAGTTTGTATTTTCAAATAATCATTTATTTAAAAATGTTTTGTTGTCTATGTTTTTCTTCTGTCTTACAGTTGATTGTAACACAAACAACAATGGTGAAGATAACCGTGAAGAAAACTAATGACCCCCAATTTTTATATGAAACTACAGTTGACACGGCGGTTGACTTTTTACTGCAAGATATTGCTACAATTCATAATGGTCGATTAAAAATTTATAGAATTTGTGCAGGTTAGTATTTTAAAATTTACATGTTGAGATTTTAGTTGGAGTAAAAAAGAAAATGCCTTATTTTTACTTGATAAAACACGACAAATTTGTGAAAATTCATGTTATTTACATTTATCAAACATCAAACAATCGCTTTCTTACAATTATAATCTATATTATAAAAATGCATATTATTTTTTAAATAAGTAAAACTGTGAAATAAAAGTTCACTTTGGAATATTCTGGAAGTTTCTAAAAACTCTTTCAATGCAAGGGAGGTAAGCATGTTAAGATAACTATTTTCAGGTTAGCCATTTCATTTGTTCATTTGTAGTAAGCATAAACTTTCAAATAATTTATTTTAAAGAAAAAATAAACCCTATATTTTAATATTTATGTAATCTATGAAAATAACATAGTTTCCCTTTTTTAACCCCTAAATAAAGTATTTATTGAATTTTATTAAAAAACAAAACAAAAAACAACTATAAAATGCATTTATTGAATTAAAAAAAATTGACTAACAAGAATGTGCTGATATTTTTTGCTGTAAAGATTTATTTTTGTTCATTGGATTAAAAAGAAAAATAATACTTATGGAGATGTTTTTCAGTGATTCAAAAATAATTAAATAGAATAAGTATTTTGGTTTTTTTATTTTTATTTTTTCATAATTGGTTGCTTTTAGAAAAAATATTATTGAGGACAAATCAAAAAACTTCACAATCTTTATGAATTCGTAGTTTTTGATCCAAGGTTGTCAGCTATCAAATATTTTCTTATCTGCATAAGTGGGTGATTTTGTGCCACCACTTTTATGCCCAGTATGCATTGGAGGCAGTTGATGTGGAATGCCTCCAGTTATTTCAGTTTGTGATGCAACACCCACAACTCGCTTCCATGTAAGAGTATGGATAAGCATACAGCTTTATATACAGAGATCTTAGTATTTTTTTTCTTGAGGTTAGTGAATAATTTAAATGAGTTGTAGCATTTTCTCAATCCATATAAGATATAGTGAGATATTAGTTACTTTTCTAGACTCAAAAGAATTTTAAAAAATATTTTTTTATAAATATATCTAATATTTATTCAGAACTGGAGGAATTATCCAAACATGGAATTACTTTGCCTCCCAATATGCAGGGCTTAACAGATGACCAAATAGTTGATCTGAAGTTGAAGGATGAATGGGCTGAGAAATGTCGACCAAGTGGTGGTCATATTTTCAAAAAAGATGATATTGGACGAAGAAATGGAATGGGTAAGTTAGATCTTTTGTAAATTCTTTTTATTAAAAGACAAAAAAAGGAAATTATATCCATTGATATTTTGATTCAACATTGTTATAAAACTTCTAAGATTTTCAAATATTTCTTTTCTCTCTTAAAGTGACTTATATAATCTTATTTGTTATGATCTACTTTGTATTGAAAAAAAATTAGAAAGAAAAAAAAATATTCTATACATCTTGTTAGAATATTAAATTTGTTTCAGGGCCGAAGCATCATTAGTGGTAATGATGCTTCGGCCCCGAAACCATGCCTGAACCCAGAGTCATCATCTGATGAAGGCTTTGCTGGTTGCAATGCTATTGTGTAAATAGCAGTCATTGTATGAAGATTATTTTTGATTCCATTTTGAAAATATTTTTTTTTTGTGTTATTTCTCTGAGTTTTTGAGATGAGGCTTGATTATTTGGATTATTGTCCTCATCTTTATTTTTATCTGTACAACGCTTTGGCCAATGTACCTTCAACCTTCTTCAGGTATTTCTTGTCAGAATCAGGAGCCTTTTAGAACTCAGGAACCTTCTTTTCGAATTCAGTTACCATCACAGAACCTTGAACCCAACCCTTTATTAAGTTGTGTTAATTATTATTCTATTCATCCAAAACATTGTACAGATAACAATAAAGATGAGGACAGTAGTCTGAATAATCCAAATGATTCTAATTTTTCTTGTATGTTTTCCACTTGTTACCTTTCTTTTTATGAGATAATGAAATTTTATTTTTATTGATAATCATAGTTATTTACTATTTTATTCTCATTGAAAAAAGTTTTATTATTCTATTGAAATAAGAATGTAATTCTTTTTTATGATAATATTTTCTACTATCAAAGTATCAAGTTACTTCTAAATTTAACAGACATATAAAAATATTAGGTATCTTTTGCCATTCAAACAATTTTCTACATTATTTAGAATACAATATTCAATATCTTCTTGAAAAGATTCTTTTATCAAATAAATATGAATTACTATAAAGATCCTTTACACTTTTTGTTCTGATTTTTTAAATTTTAAATTGAACCATCCTTCAATATTTCATAAGGAATTCTTTTTTCCTTCTTTACAAAGTCATAGATTCTATATTCCTTTTCTCCAATTTTTTTCTTAAACACTTAATTGTTTTATTATATTTAATATTGGTGTCTGGCAACTGACCTGGTAAACGCTCATAAGGTCATTAATCATCTTAACAGCAACCTTGAGCACCTTTTTGATCTCCATCTTTCTAACACACGTGGGCATGCCTACAAAATCAGAAAACAGCACAGCTCACATGACTTTCGGAAACATTTTTTCACACTCAGAATTGCGGAGACATGGAATAAACTGCCCGCATCTGTTGTAGGCTTGCTGAAGCACTGAATCTTTCAAAGTCTCCATGCTTCCTGTGGTCTACTGACACTATACCTGATGCTACTCTCCACATACATATGCACGCATGTGCATGCACACATACATGCATATTACTACTGTAAACTGTTCATGTTCCTGACACTACATTATTCTGTGTACTTAGACATGAGACTTTGATGAGTTGTGGTGCACCTGAACACTGTACACAATAAATTTCATTATCATATAATGTAATGAATGGATTAATAAAAATGAGTGTTGTTTATTACTTTTATTGAAATAGAAATAAAATCATTTATTATTAAAAGTTTGATAATTATTTTATGATTTTCTTTCTGTTCTTTTTAAACAGCACCCAATAAACAAATGGCAGATGTCTTGATGAAAAGTTGCAAAGAAGTAAAAGATATGATTTCCAAAGTAAGTACACATAACATGCACACTGCCAATGAAAGATGGGATTGGGGCTGGGTTACCTCAGTCGGTAGAGTGTTTCGCTAGCAATCACAAGGATCTTGGTTCGATACTGGCCCTCACCAACTCAGCATATGAGTAGCACAGGGATCTGTGCTGTAAAGTAAGGAGCTGATGGTAGGTGTGGCGCTCCAACTCAGATGCTAAAATAATCTCTTGGTCTAGCGCTAGTGAAAAGGGGATAGACTCCCTCACTGTCTGGCTGATACCGACATTAGGCCGCCCCAACGACTTTTTTTTATTAGTAAATTAGCTACGTTGTGATGTGTGAGGGTCTTCTATCATTGTTGTAAGACTTTAGTTCATTTTGGAATTTTGTTAAAGAATTGGTAGCTTATATACAATCCTAACTGGAAGTGCATAGTGTAATGGTTATGGTCATGGCTAATGGACTCGTCGACCGAGTTCAAATCCTGGATGTGGTAATTGCATTTCACTTAGCGCTAATACCTTGGGGAAGGTATGAATCCTACTCTTCCTCCAGCTATGGATAAATAGTAGGGCAGACTGGGCTCTTTAACCTTGGTTAGGCAACTGGTCTAGGAGAAGGAAAACTCTGAATTCAAACCTGTTGAACTTCGCTTAAGAAATTGACCTTGTGTCACATCCTGCTTGTGCGAAGGGTTGGTAAATATATATATATATATATATATATATAACAAGAAAAAATATTTACAAATGCATGGATAAGTGAAACTCGTCAACCACCCTAGAATACAAACTTACATAATTTTACAGGATTTTACCATCTGGAAATTTTACTTTTTTTCTATCAAATTTTAGACTAAATTAATATAAATAAAAAAAATAAAAAAAATAAATTTGTAGAATTTCTTGTGAAGACCCCTATAAGGATTGAACTCAAAATGACGGTGAAGATGACATTAAGTGAGAAAAGAAATATATATGTAAAAGTGGAATGTGCATAAGTTTCTTTACATATGTGTTTTTTTTTTTTTTTTTTATATTTTTTCAGAAAAAAAATCGTTTTTTTTGTAAACAATCAAAGGGAATAACTTTGTGAGCCTTAATTTTGAATTTATCAGCATCCATAAAATTGACCGAAAAATTGCTTTAACATAACCGCAAAATATAATCTTGCAGACACACCAGAGGGATTAAATGGTATCCTGACGAAGGCAAAAAGCCTGAAACCTTAGGTGGGCTGGATTAGCTCAGTCGGTAAAGCGTTCGGCTAGAAACCACAAGGTTCCTAGTTTGATACCGGTCCCCGCCAACTCAGCGTATGAGTAGCACAGAGATCTGTGCGGTAAAGTAAGGAGCTGATGGTAGGTGTGGCGCTCCACCTCAGCCGACGCTGCAGTGTTTCGATCTATTAATTAGATCATCTTCAGGGCATTTGTTGGTATGTGGAAGGTAATAAGAAATTTTTTATCACAGAATAACGAGAAAAGCGAGTGGTAGTCCTTGTTATTCAGTCTGTTTAAAAATTTGAGGTTTGAAAAAAGGAGACGATTTGAAATATTTATTTATCGCAAAAGATTTATAACACACGCGCAACCACACACCTAAAAAATGCACAATGCTTTCTTTTCGATACACACACTTACACAGTCCCATACTCACACCATAAAAGGGAATATTTGACATCATATTTCAAACAGTCTCCTTTTTTCAAACCTCAAATTTTTAAACAGACTGAATAACAGGTCGGCCAATAAACTCACCACCTAACTCATTTAAACCTGCATTTTTATTTCATTTTTTCTTAATATACTACATATACTAGCAAATTTATGCACCCTCCAGGTGCAAGTTTTTAAATTTTAATATAATAAAATATCATGTTAAATTAGAAAGGCTAATAAAACTAAAAAAGAAAGCAGATAAAAAGATTTGAAACAGAGGGGGTATTATCGAAAAATAGAACAGCTTTGAAACTAACTCTTCCATCATTTTCCATTACTCCCGTCTTTCATTGGTAAATTTTCCTAATTTAACTCTTTACTTAAAATAGGAAGTAAAGGATAATATTACAATTATTTCTTCTTCTTAATGAATTTCTTTTAAGATTTATCCCCGAGATTTTTGCTCATATTCAATAAGATAAAACCAAACAATTAGAAATCAATAATACTTAGCATATATTTATTAAAATCAATTTTTTAAGATCAATATGCAAATTAGCCTTCCCATTCACACTGTAAACCTCTATTTTGTTGTATATATAAATACAATTGCGTATTATTAGTATGTATATATGGTCAACAGTCTTAATAATGTAAAACAATTTTATTATTCATTAGGTTTAAATAAAAATAAAATCATGGAGAATGTGATGTAAATAACTAAGGGAATTGTGAATTGAGTAGTAATATAGTTTCGGTTACAGACAAACAAACACACAATCTCCATTATAATTAAGATATATATATATATATACAATCCTAATTTCTTCCTAGTTCTCTTTAAGAGATATGTATATATGTGACAATATGTCCCTCCGCCAATCCATCCCTATGTACTGGATAAAATACTGTTTTTGATGTTGTTAATTGTGGATACAATAAGGAAATGGGACATGTAATTAAAGGTGAATCTTTTTTTTTCATATTTTTGCAATACTGACATCAAATGTCTATATGTTGTATAGCGGCTTCAAATTCATGGCCCTACTTCGTGTATCTGCATATGTAGCGGGTATCGTCACTAACCCCAGACATAGATATATGTAGTAGTCGCTTAATGAAATCTACAACACATGAGTATAGTAGGAGTTGGCTTTATTTCTCTCCCTCGGCTGGTGGGTGGCGAGCGTGACAATAGGAATGCCCAAGGATTGACGATGACTTGGTGCTGGTGAGGTGGAAGGGGTGGACGAACCTCACTGCCCGCTGGCAGCGATGGACTATGTCGACTTGCCAACCCGAGTTCAAACACGAGTCAAGGCTGTTTACATTTTGCATAGTGCCAAGTCTCTTGGGAAAGATATGTATCCAACTATTCTCTCCCTCCAGCTATGGTTAAATAGGACAGACTGGGCTCTTTAACCTTGGTTAGGCAACCAATCTAGGAGAAGGAAACCTCTGAATTCAAATCTGTTAAACATAAATACAGAAGAGCAGATTCCAACGAGCAAACTTAATAGAAATAATACAAAAACAGGATAGAAGATACAAAGAATATGTAATGGTCCATAAGCTGTAGATTTTGTTATGTTACGTACTGGCATCAAATTCTATGTTATATAGCAGATTCTTCAAACTCACGCTGCTAAATCATGTATCTGTATACGTTGCGGGTATATATGGTCATGTGGCGAAGTATGTAGTCGGACTTAAGAAACCACAACACATGGGTATAGTAGGAGTTTTGACTTTATTTCTCTACCTCGGCTGGTGGGTGGCGAGTGTGACAATAGGAATGCCCAAGGGTTGACAATGACTACTACTACTGCTGGGATGGTGAGGTAAAGGGGTGGCTGGTGGAGTCTCACCGCCCTTGGTGAGCGTCGGTCACTCACTGTTCGCCGTCCGCTGTCTGACTCCCTCCTGACCTGGGATCCCTGACTTCCTTTTATATATATCAAACGCCTACGCGTTTTCTTTTGTTATCTTTTATCAGCGGACAAATCTATTTCTGAACTTATTGTTACCCATCCTTCTTTGTTCGCTTTACCCGGAAAAAGTCCTTTGTTACTCTTTTCGTCTTCTCCCTGCTTCGATCCAACCAGAAGACCCTATTTCCGTTTTCACCTTCTTTTAAATATCTTCAATATACAACAATATTTAATCTGTTATTTAAAAAAAAAATATCAGTTTAAAAGTAAAACATAAATTTGTGAGGAAAATGTTGAAGCTCATAAATTTTGGTGAAAGACATCTTCTTATATATATATATTTACCAACTCCTCTGCACGAGCAGGATGTGACACAAGGTCAATTTCTTAAGCGGAGTTCAACAGTTAAACCTGTTTTTCAGAGTTTTCCTTCTCCTAGACCAGTTGCCTAACCAAGGTTAAAGAGCCCAGTCTGCTCTACTATTTATCCATAGCGGGAAGGAGAGTAGGATTCATACCTTTCCCAAGGGTATTAGCACTAAGTGAAATGCAATTACCACATCCAGGATTTGAACTCGGGGGCGACAAGTCCATTTCCCATGACTTTAACCATTACACCACCTGCTTCCTAAGACATCTTCTTATAGGAATTATGTGACACAAAAAAGTGATGATTCTTCTGTAACGCATCCTCCTTTGAATTAGTGGAATTTGTGTATCTTTGTTGTGTTGTCTCTTTTCATGTGATTTATTATATGGGTAATTCCATGTCAAATCATCCAGGCCATGTCACCCACCCCCCTTCAATTTTTTCTGAAATTTTGTACAGATATGGACTATGTTAAAGTTAGACAATCCCCAAAATTTGAGCTTCTAATTCAAGAATTGGCAGAGTTATGTCGATTTTTAGCTCTCCAAATTTGAAGTGTGGGGGGGGTACGAAAAATGGTGACTTTTAAAATCTATTTTTGTCTATAAAATGAGTTGTAGAGCTTCCCTACTCTTAAAAATTGGTTTATAAAAGTATTTTTGTCCAAGGAATCCAAAAATACTATTGAAAAAGTCTGAACATCTACCAATTTTAAGTTATTGATGATTTCTGATTTTTTCATAGCAAGATCAATATTCCAATATGGCACAGCATTTATGACAAAGATTTTTTTCTATTATTATTTCATATCTATTGAACATTATTTGTACCATGATTATCCCAACCATATTACCCTTATAGCAAACCCCAACCCTTTTTATCATATGGTGCTTAGGGAAGTCGATGTCCGAGCCATATATAATAGAGAGTAACAAGGGACAGGAGTTGACCTGTCCTATATTAGAATCCATAATCCGATGCAATTCAAGCAAGTTTTGTCATTAAACTCAGTTACCAACTAATGATTCACTAAATCCATAAGTATCCATGGTCTCTCTATTAAAGTGCTGAGGTTCTGATTTTTTTATTGATTATGTTTTGGATGGGGGGGGTGGATTCACTCTGCCATCTACCCTCTCAATACTACCTTACAATTACTCCTTCATTTTATGTGTTTGTATTTTGTGGGAGGGTTGGTTATCTACACACACTCTGTGAATACTCTTCTGTATTTCCAGTTTTTATGCGAGATGTAGCAGATTCTCGATAGTATATGTTTATAGGTTATAATAAGCACCTATACGTGGGGTGTTAGAGATGATATATGTAGAAAATGAGTTATAAGAAATAGAGAAGGATGTTTTTGCATATTGTTGGTTAGATTATATGAGGAATAGCTCGTACTCAGGTTCCTGGTGTTTTTTTTTTTTTTATTTTTCTCTTTTTTTTTCTTCTTATTATTGTATTCTTTTAATCGTGAGGACAGATAAAAAAGGAAGTGACGGCCATCTCCCCAAATACATGTTACTTGCTCGAAAATATCTATCATATCCTTTTTCCATTTGTTGCGTATCTTATTCTATATTATTTTGTTGTACGCTTATTCTATCTATCTCGAGTCTATTTCAAACGTATGATATCCATCTTCATATCTAAACAAAAAATTACGACAATTACCGATTAAGATAAACAAGGGGAATATAGCGTTACGATGCTGGCAGCAGTTGTTATTTTGAGTCAGTCTATTCGGCTCGTACTTACAAAGTAAGAAATAATCTCTTTCAGCTACAGTCTAGAAAGAACCCTTGAATCCACCCAAACCCACTTCTGGGTGTGGAGGCTGATTAGTAATTAATGATACTATGTGCAGAGATTGTCATTGAGCCTTTGTCCAATGAACTCTTGGGTTTTACGCATCTTCTCCTCGGATGGGAGGAGTGAGTAATTACCGTGTTTTTTTTTTTAAATTGAGATACCAATCGAAAATAAATGAGACAACATTGACATGTCTTTTGGACATAAGTAATAACTCCAACAAGGTAAATATATTATGGCAACATCTGCCAATTGACCAGACTAAAACTAACCAGATACCCATAGAATTACTGATCCATTACTTTTATTATAAATGCATGCGTGTTTATCTCTTCTTTTTTAACCTTTCTTACTTCTATTCTTCTAGCATCTGGACTTCTGTTCTGGGGACTTAACAACATTTCAACCTAGGCATACACGACCATGGAACACGGCATTTGCGGATTCACTTGAAGCTACTGTCAGGGTGATGTTTATATAATCAATCAAAGGTTTGTTTCGTCTGTCCTTCTATGACAGCTTTTGCAATGTATATCTGGGATCAGAGGGCGGGGAAGTCTTTTTCTTTTTCTTTTTTTTCTTTCTTTTCTTTTCTTTTTTTTTTTTTTTTTTTTTTTTTTTTTCTGTTAACCAATCTAATCAAGAATCTCTAACAAATTTTCAACTTAAAAATAAGAATAAAATTGTCTTACCTTAAATAATTTTGTTTGGTTTGTAATGGCCACTATAAACCTGCTGGGTTATTAAATGTGATGCCAAGAATACTGTCCTAGTTGAGAGGACANCTACATACTTCGGCCACATGACCATATATACCGCAACGTATACAGATACATGATTTAGCAGCGTGAGTTTGAAGAATCTGCTATATAACATATAGAATTTGATGCCAGTAGTAACATAACAAAAATCTACAGCTTATGGACCATTACATATTCTTTGTATCTTCTATCCTGTTTTTGTATTATTTCTATTAAGTTTGCTCATTGGAATCTGCTCTCTGTATTTATGTTTAACAGATTTGAATTCAGAGGTTTCCTTCTCCTAGATTGGTTGCCTAACCAAGGTTAAAGAGCCAGTCTGTCCTATTTAACCATAGCTGGAGGGAGAGAATAGTTGGATACATATCTTTCCCAAGAGACTTGGCACTATGTAAAATGTAAACAGCCTTGACTCGTGTTTGAACTCGGGTTGGCAAGTCGACATAGTCCATCGCTGCCAGCGGTAGTGAGGTTCGTGCACCCCTTCCACCTCACCAGCCAAGTCATCGTCAATCCTTGGGCATCCTATTGTCACGCTCGCACCCTCCACGCCGGGGAGAGAAATAAAGCCAACTCCTACTATACCATGTGTTGTAGATTTCATTAAGCGACTACTACATTATCGTCTGGGGTTAGTGACGATACCCGCTACGATACATAGCCGATTTAATGATGTCTCTATGAAGTTAGAAATGTCATTAGCGTATTTAAATCTGCAATGTGTTTATATATCACAAAGAAATAAAGGTGTACATAATATACTAGTGTTACATAATTATTAAGAATTCCTATATTTATGTACAGTAGTGTAGAAACCAAAATGGCTGTTACAAATTCAGGCCGGCGGCCTTGAAAGATTGAATGACAAGGCTTGACCTCATCCTGATCCTTCCGGTGGATACTGTGAGAATCGGTGGAGAAGACCCTCCTCCGGTTTAGATTAGAAGAGATTTTTAGTCAGATCAGCCAAGACCAGACGGTGGAAAGTCGTGGTATACACGCAGCTGACTCAATCTGCGCAGGTAGTCTGGTGGGGATTTCAGAATAAAAATATGATCTGAGTTAAATCGAAGTCTTGTGTTATTATCTAAAAAAATACCAATGACAGGGCTTATGATAAAGAGAAATCCCATGGAAGACCATGAATGGAGAAAATAAAGTCCACTCTACTATGCATGTGTTGTAGATTTCATTAAACAACAACACAATATATTATGTCTAGGGTTAGTGACGATACCCGCTAGCGTATGCAGATACACGAAGTAGGCCGTTTTGAACGTGAAGTCGGACTTAAGAAACCACAACACATGGGTTTATAGTAGGAGTTTTGACTTTATTTCTCTCCCTCGGCTGGTGGGTGGCGAGTGTGACAATAGGAATGCCCAAGGGTTGACAATGACTACTACTACTGCTGGATGGTGAGGTAAAGGGGTGGCTGGTGGAGTCTCACCGCCCTTGGTGAGCGTCGGTCACTCACTGTTCGCCATCCGCTGTCTGACTCCCTCCTGACCTGGGATCCCTGACTTCCTTTTATATATATCAAATGCCTACACGTTTTCTTTTGTTATCTTTTATCAGCGGACAAATCTATTTCCGAACTTATTGTTACCCATCCTTCTTTGTTCGCTTTACCCGGAAAAAGTCCTTTGTTACTCTTTTCGTCTTCTCCCTGCCTCGATCCAACCGGAAGACCCTATTTCCATTTTCACCTTCTTTTAAATATCTTCAATATACAACAATATTTAATCTGTTATTTTTAAAAAAATATCAGTTTAAAAGTAAAACATAAATTTGTGAGGAAAATGTAGAAGCTCATAAATTTTGGTGAAAGACATCTTCTTATATATATATATATATTTACCAACTCCTCTGCACGAGCAGGATGTGACACAAGGTCAATTTCTTAAGCGGAGTTCAACAGTTAAACCTGTTTTTCAGAGTTTTCCTTCTCCTAGACCAGTTGCCTAACCAAGGTTGAAGAGCCCAGTCTGCTCTACTATTTATCCATAGTGGGAAGGAGAGTAGGATTCATACCTTTCCCAAGGGTATTAGCACTAAGTGAAATGCAATTACCACGTCCAGGATTTGAACTCGGGGCGACAAGTCCATTTCCCATGACTTTAACCATTACACCACCTGCTTCCTAAGACATCTTCTTATAGGAATTATGTGACACAAAAAAGTGATGATTCTTCTGTAACGCATCCACCTTTGAATTAGTGGAATTTGTTTATCTTTGTTGTGTTGTGTCTTTTCATGTGATTTTATTATATGGGTAAATTCCATGTCAAATCATCCAGGCCATGTCACCCACCCACTTCAATTTTTCTGAAATTTTGTACAGATGTGGACTATGTTAAAGTTAGACAATCCCCAAAATTTGAACTTCCAATTCCAAGAATTGGCAGAGTTATGTTGATTTTTAGCTCTCCAAATTTGAAGTGTGGGGGAACGAAAAATGGTGACTTTTTAAAATCTATTTTTGTCTATAAAATGAGTTGTAGAGCTTCCCTACTCTTAAAAATTGGTTTATAAAAGTATTTTTGTCCAAGGAATCCAAAAAATACTATTGAAAAAGTCTGAGCATCAACCAATTTTAAGTTATTGATGATTTCTGATTTTTTCATAGCAAGATCAATATTTCAATGTGGCACAGCATTTATGACAAAGATTTTTTTCTATTATTATTTCATATCTATTGAACATTATTTGTACCATGATTATCCAAACCATATTACCCTTATAACAAGCCCCAACCCTTTTTATCATATGGGTGCTAGAAGGTGGTGGCTGAGGGTCCTGGCTAGGATGTTAAACTATCTGATCATGAAGTTCCAGTTCTGTAGTTCTGAAGAATGTGGATTACCTCTTCATCGCTATTACTCCCAGGTCCACTCTGATTCTGAGTGGTAGCACCTGTTAGGTTAACACCTATGGGTTAAATAGAAAAAAAAAAGTAAAAAAAGAAATGTTTTTTGGTAATTTATGAGGAAGTGCATCCCGGTCTACTGCCTCAAGAGTTGCTGCCCGGTGACTATTAAAATAACGACCCAGCTCAGTCTATTCAAAACTATCCATCTATCTCCATTTGTTCATATTTATCTATATTACTTTAAATACTAATATTTTTTTTATTCATGTTTGTTTAATGTCTTGTTTTTAGTTTAAATAAACAAGAATTACGACAAAAAAAGAAGTGACCCTCTCCCCAAATACATTTACTTGTCGAAAATATCTATCTATCTCCATTTGTTCGTATCTATCTATATTATTTTGTTTATTTATCTATCTATCTCAGTCTATTCAAAACTATATATCCATCTTCATATCTAAACAAAAATTACGACAAATTACGATAAATAAACAAGAATTACGACGAGCTGGGGTTGTTATTTTGATAGTCACGGGGTAGCTGTTTTTGAAGCAGGAGACCGGGACTCACTTCCTCATAAATTACTGTTTTTTTTTTAAATTGAGTACCAATCAAGAATAAATAAAACAAAATGTCTTTGGCATAAAATAACCCAACAAGGGTTGACATGCCATAAAATCTAACCGACCAATAACTGACTTTACTTTTATATAAATGCATGCGTTGTTTACTCTTCTTTTTACTTTCTTACTTCTATTCTTCTAGCATCTGGACTTCGTCTTGGGGACTTTGTGTCTGGTCTTCCATTGGGGATTTCTCTTTATCAGAAGCCCTGTGTCATTGGTAGTTTTTAGATAATAACACAAGATTTCCCTTTAACTCAGATCACATTTTATTCTGAAATCCCAACCAGACTACCTGCACAGATTGAGTCGGCACCATGCATGTGTTATGCATGGTGCCGACTCAATCTGTCGTGGTCTTTGGCCGATCTGACTAAAAATCTCTTTCTAATCTAAACCGGAAGAGGGTCTTCTCCACCGATTCTCACGGTATCCACCGGAAGGAGGATCAGGACTGAGGTCAAGCCTTGTCATTCAATCCTTCAAGGCCGCCGGCTGCAACTTATAACAGCCATTTTGGTTTCTACACTACTGTACATAAGTATTAGGAATCTAATAATTATGTAACACATGCACAAATATATACTCATTATTGTGTGGCAAATACTTACTGGGAGGGAAATTTATTGTTATATTTTGCAACTGTGATTTTTAAAAATCAAAAAGATGAAAGGTATATTTATTTATTTATTGAGTTTAGTTTAAAATTCTACCAACAATCATCATTTTGGGGGAATGTCTTGAAAAAGATCTCACATGGAATCATGAAATACATTTTTTTATTTTTTATTTATAATTATTTACAAATGATTGAGTATGTGTACTTTTACTCTCTTTTAAGAGAAACTTTAAATTCTGTAGAAAATACCTAAATGAATATTTGATTAAATTTTCTTATTCAGTTTTTAATTAGTGTTGAGTAATTTCATAAGTAAAGATGGAAATGAATCAAAAATCAAATCTCCATTTTTTAGAAAACATTCTGCCATCAATTTTGGAGAAATTCTGCAAATTTAAAATTGATTATTGTTTGATGTTGATTCATATTTTCGTTTATTGATTTTAATTAGCAAAAAAAAAAAAATGGGAAAATTATGAAGATTTTAAAGAAAAGTCAATGTGTATGTTTTATAATTTTTACAAATAAGATTTCATTTTTTTTTTGATGCTGTTGTTGCATGTGTCTTTAATTAAATTATTGAAAAATTGCTGACACAAATAAAAGAAAAAAAAATTTCCGTCTTACGAATTACTTTAACTTTAATCTACTTTTCGGCTAAAATCTTTTCATCAATAATGATGTTAGTTTGAAGAACACTTTATTATTCATTCATTTTTTTTTTTTACATTGAAAAACTTTCTTCTGGGTTCAATAAGTTCATTACATTTAGTAGCTCTATGTAGGCGTTATTTTCGTATTCGCCTGGGGAGTTGTCTGCCTGTTTAGTTTCGCTGGTTCCCGCTAGGGGCCTTTGATATTTAAGCAGCTGATTTGAATGTCTCTTTCACTTTTGCCTGCCGACCTACGAGACACCACTATGAGTTAGACTCTGTCTACCCCTTCTCATTGGGCTTTGGCCCTTAACACTGGCCACTCACTGCTAGTAAGTCTCGTATACGATATATGACTATCCTTTAGTCATGTATCCGTAACTATTTTTTATGTACATTTAGGTATCTCTTTGATACCTAAATATCTTGTATTTTACCATTCATGAATGTGTATTTATATTACTTATGAAATATAACATTTTGAAAAAACATATGATGTTTGTTATGTGATTGCTGACAAGCTTGTTTCGACCAAAACGATAAGTTGGTCTTCATCAAAGAGCGACAGACGAGAAGAAAATATCCGTTAAAAAGACTGTTTACAAAACGAACGCTGATATCAACCGCTGAAAATTTTTTAGTCTTTCAGTCTTTTTAACGGATATTTTCTTCTCGTCTATGTCGCTCTTTGATGAAGACCAACTTATCGTTTTGGTCGAAACAAGCTTGTCAGCAATCACATAACAAACATCATATTTTTTCAAAATGTTATATTTCATACTGTCTTCCATATATTTTTTATATTACTTATGTATGTTTATGTACACCTCTATGTATTATGTACCCTGTTAATTCTTGTGCTGTATATAAAATGTTTTGTCTATCAACCTTTGTCGGAGTTTTATCCTCAAGTATATATCACTTTGAATCTTACAACTGGTGACCTTGACGTGATGAAAACGTTTTGTGAAGGCTTTGTTTTACATTTGGAACTTTAATCCTTACATCTACATTAAATAAGTAAAAGTAAAGTCATTAGAGTCGCCTAAATTTGGTATCAGGTAGACGGTGAGGGAGTCCTTCCCCTTTTTATTAGCCCTTGACAAGGAGATTATTTTAGCTTCTGAGATGATTATTTTACCATCATTTCCTTACTTTGCCGCACAGATCCCTGTGCTACTCATATGCTGAGTTGGCGAGGGCCGGTATTGAACCTAGAACTTTTTGGTTCCTAGTCGAACGCTCTACTGACTGACCTAAATTGGCCCTTAATAGTTTGGCCATTTATAGAAGAGACAAATTCTTTCCAATTATTTATATATGAGGGCTGGCTGAAAAATTCCTAGGCTGACATCATATCTATGGGATCCAAGCACCGCAACATCACTAGAAGAAGTGTGTGCACTGCAAGGGAGGGGTTATGTACATGTATGTGAACAGTGCTCAGGTGCGCAACAACTCATCAAAGTCTCATGTCAAGTACACAGAATAATGTATTAGTGTCAGGAACATGAACAGGGTACAGTAATAATATACATGTATGTGTACAGTGCTCAGGTGCACCACAACTCATCAAAGTCTCATGTCTAGTACACAGAATAATGTATTAGTGTCAGGAGCATGAACAGTGTACAGTAATAATATACATGTATGTGTACAGTGCTCAGGTGCACCACAACTCATCAAAGTCTCCTGTCAAGTACACAGAATAATGTATTAGTGTCAGGAGCATGAACAGTGTACAGTAATAATATACATGTATGTGTACAGTGCTCAGGTGCACCACAACTCATCAAAGTCTCATGTCTAGTACACAGAATAATGTATTAGTGTCATGAACATGAACAGTGTACAGTAATAATATACATGTATGTGTACAGTGTTCAGGTGCACCACAACTCATCAAAGTCTCATGTCTAGTACATAGAATAATGTATTAGTGTCAGGAACATGAACAGTGTACAGTAATAATATACATGTATGTGTACAGTGCTCAGGTGCACCACAACACATCAAAGTCTCATGTCTAGTACATAGAATAATGTATTAGTGTCAGGAACATGAACAGTGTACAGTAATAATATACATGTATGTATGCACGTGCATGCATATGTGTGTGGAGAGGGGTATCAGGTATAGTGCTGGTGCACTACAGGAAGTATGGAGGCTTTGATTTAGAAGTTTTCTCAGCTATTATAAGTAAAGGCAAAAATGGTAAAAAGAAATGAAAAAATACTAAAAATGACCAAAATGATCTAAACATTTTGCTATAAATTCTAGAGAAATTGAAGAATACAAGGAATTCTGCTAACTTAAAATTGATTATTGATATTTTCATTCACTGATTTTAAGCTTTCCTTTTAATTAGCGACAAAGATGGGGAAATAATTAACATTTAAAGAAAAGTCAATATATTCATTTAAAACCATGACCCAGAAACATTTTGGAACATCTACAACCCCTGCCCTTCCCCTCCTCCAATGCCTGTACCATAAGATGGACTATTTAAATTGCACCTTCCTCCTACCGCCCTGTCGGCTGAGGCGTTAGAATGCACCGACTGCACCTCTGCAGAGGAGTAAGACTCCCCCAATGGGGCCACCTGTTTGCCGTGGGTGGCGACCCGTGATGCTTAAGGATAGAACCCAGGTGGATGAGCAGTTCATGACATGCAATACTCCACTTTGGCCCTATCTTGGGTTAGACGGGCGGTCGGAGAGGCCCCCTCCGATCAATCGGCTGGTCACGTCAAGCCCTAGCACCTATATAATTTTCCCAACCCTATTGCCCTTATGGCAAGCCATAACCCTTTTTATCATATGGGTGCTAGAAGGCGGTGGCTGCGGGTCTACATGTCCTGGGAATGATGTTAAACTCTATCTGATGGTGAGGTTCCAGATTTGGAGGTTTGGGGAAGATGGAGCACCCCTTCATCACCATTGTTCCCTGGTCCACTCTGACCCGGAGTGGTAGTACCTGTTAGGGTCCCATCTATGGGTTAAATAGAAAAATGTATTTATAAAAAAATTGTATTATCCATTAAGAATTGATTTATTTCAAAACTTTATCGACATTAAATGACCCACTGAGGTTGATATGCCGTAAAACAAACCAAACCAAACCTTCCTCCTACTCAGGAGCTTATGGTCAAATCATACTGAAAGCACTGATTTGCGTTTGATCACTGAAGTTGAACAGTGATGAGCCTGTTCAATAGATGGGTGACCATTTAAGCAACAGCAGGTATTGTAAGCAACCTGATACCAAAATGACTTGATTCAGCATTAAATGACCTGAAATCTGTATTTAAAAAGGTATTTTTAAGTTCAAAGTTATTTATTTAAATTAATACTATGTATGTATGTATATACATGCAGTATTGAAATGAACATGTTGAATAATCTTTAAAAAAAAAAAAAACGGCAAAAAATGCTGCTATCTGTACCTCTTATTTTCTATATAATGGGTTACAGCGTAGAGTTAGATACAATTTGAGTGTAGAATCAGAAAGAACTTACAATTTTACATGAGAATACCAAGTTTTACCCAAAAATAAAGAAATGGTAAAGAAATTACTGTATTTCTTGTTTTGAATTGGTTCGTGACTTGATATGTTTTTTTAAACAAAATCATGTCCACTTTTGAAACCCTAATTTTGGGGCTTTAAATTCTCATAACTTTTGAACCACTGGGGATATTTGCATAATTCAAACAGTTTTTAACTCCATTTACAGAACTTTATATAAATAATATATAGGGCAGATTTAGCTCAGTCGGTAGAGTGTCTGGCTAGGAGCCTTAGGTTCAATACTGACCTTCGACAACTTATTGTATAAGTAGCACATGGATCTGTGCAGTAAAATGAGGAGCTGATGCTTCACATGCTAAAAAAACAATCTTCTTGGTCTAGAATTAGTGAAAAGGGGATAGACTCCCTTGCTGTCTGGCTGATAGTAATTTTAGGCCATCCTGATGGCTTTATTTTATATAAGTTATGTGATTAAATAATAACCTCAAATAAAAAAAAGTCAACTAGGATTGTTTGTCCCCTTTTTCTCTCTCTTCTGTTTGTTCCCTTTTTCTCTCTTCTGTTTGTCCCCTTTCTCTCTCTCTCTTCTCTGTTTGTCCCCTTTTTCTCTCTCTTCTGTTTGTCCCCTTTTCTCTCTCTTCTCTTTGTCCCTTTTTCTCTTCTTCTGTTTGTCCCCTTTTTCTCTCTCTTCTGTTTGTCCCCTTTTTCTCTCTCTTCTCTGTTTGTCCCCTTTTTCTCTCTCTTCTCTGTTTGTCCCCTTTTTCTCTCTCTGTTTGTCCCCTTTTCTCTCTGTTCTCTGTTGCCCCTTTTTCTCTCTTTCTGTTTGTCCCTTTTTCTCTCTCTCTTCTGTTTCTCTCTCTTCGTCCCCTTTTTCTCTCTGTTCTCTTTGTCCCCTTTTTTCTCTCTCTGTTTGTCCCTTTTCTCTCTTCTCTGTTTGTCCCCTTTTTCTCTGTTTGTCCCCTTTTTCTCTCTGTTTGTCCCTTTTCTCTCTCTTCTCTGTTTGTCCCCTTTTTCTCTCTCTTCTCTGTTTGTCCCCTTTTTCTCTCTCTCTCTGTTTGTCCCTTTTTCTCTCTCTTCCCTGTGCCCTTCCTTGCCTCTGGTTTCAAATATTTTCTATTCAACATAAATGGGAAGTGGCAATTAAATCATTAATGAATATATTAGCAATACCTAGAAAAGAAATCTTTTATTTAATCAAATGTTGAACCTTAAAATTCTAAAAGGAATTCCAATATTCCAATGTGTTCCTATTATTTATGATTTTTAATCTAATCCAATCTTGTTAGGTAAAATTTTAAAGATGACATGTTTATTTTGTTTTTGTTTTTTTTTTTTTCATTTAGAAAAAAATCGATGCTGATATTTGTGTTACTCAAAAGACTGTTAAAGATGCTTTGGACATTCTCCGTGGTGCTGTGATGATTGTCTATCCAATGGGACTTCCTCCTCATGATCCAATTAAAATGGAACTGGAAAACAAAGAAGATTTGGCAGGAACTCAGGTATTTTATTGGATTGGAAAATTGCCACTGAAAATGCTTTGAGAAACTTTTAAGGGCAAAAAGATAAAGCCCAAATCTATGAGTGATATTTGCTTTTTAAACTGGGTGAACTCGTTGAGGAGGGGGTGGCGTTATTGTTTTAATTTGGGGTAAAATTTGTCTCTTGTTTACTGATAGGGGATAAAAAAACAGTACTTTGAATGTGAATTACTATTTGAAGGAACAAGTTTGAAAAGACTTATAGGTTATTTCCTATAACTCCAACCTAAAAAAGGGGAACCACTCTGAATGAATTTTATCTATTAATTAATCTACCCATTATTTTCCCATTAAACTAACCCTAACCCTAACCCATCTTCTTTTTCCTAGTAGAGCAATAAATAAATAAATAATTTATCAGTCAATTAGAGTGGTTCCCCCTTTTTTAGGTTAGAGTTATAGGAAATAACTGACTTATAAATGGTTCAAGTGCATTGCAAATTGTTTACTATAGAATTGCATTCTTAAATATACAGATTTTATAGTTTTTCTTATTTTTGTGTTTGTGTGTGTGTGTGTCTGTGTGTAAGTGTTTTGAATGAATGTTGTGCGCGCATAAGAGATTGGAATGAACATTGTGTGTGTATCATCATTATGTCGCGCAAGTTGTCCATGACAATCTCTTACCAACCTTCCCTATCAGTCATTGCCCCTAGGAGTTCTTCTGCGCAGCAACCAGCATCCTCACATAATTGGTTAATGTAGATCCTTGCTGGGAGGCCCACACTAGCATGCCCATGTTTTGGCTTCCACAGGAGAACGTAGAGGCACATGGAAAATAAATGAACATGTTTTTCGTTTTAAGTTTTATTTTTAAAAAAATAACAATATTAATTTATCTTGAGTGCAAAATTAATTTTTCACATATGCTAATAAGAACATGAAATAACTATTTTTTTTTTATTAAAATCAAAAACTATTTTACTATAAAAATGTTACTGGTTTTTATCGGCCGGCTGTTTTGTTTACTAACAACCGTTGAAAAGCAAAATTCACTTCCTTTTTGGACTGGGGTGCCTAATGGTGTCATGGTCCGTTTTGTCTTTGCTTTTCAGTAACATTATCTATTTTCGGAGACTCATGGTGTAATGGTCATTGTTGTAGGAAATGGACACAGCAACCTGAGTTCAAATCCTGGACAAGGCTGTTTGCATTTCACATATATATACTTGGGAAAAGTATTCTTCCAGCTGTGGATAAAATAGTAAGGTAGACTGGCCTCTTTAACCTTGGTATGGCAACCAGTCTAGGAGAAGGAAAACTCTGAATTCAAAACCTGTTAAACTCATCTTAAAAAATAATTAACCTAGCAGAGGTGCTGATAGGTATCAATGTTTTTTTCTCTTCCGTTTTTTAACTTTTCGCTTTTACCGGGAAAAAAATCCTTTATCATTTTTTTTTGTCTTTTCTTTGTTTAATTTAACCAGAAATTCCTATTTTCGTTTGTACAATATAAAACACTATCACATTCTTTGATATTTTGAATCTTCATGAGGGGTGAGGACTGACTTGTTTCAATATTCTTTCAAAATTTTTAAGATTTCCCTCTTGTCTGTCACCAATTTGTTATCTTTGTCTTCTATGGCACCATCTCTTCTAGTCTGTCGCGTTTTGGTGAGGGTAAAATTGTAAATGTTCAGTGTTGGTTATTTGCCTTGAAAAAGGCTTAAAAGTGTATTTGTTATATGAGGCAAGAAAAAAAAAATGTCTTTTTAAAATTTAGAATGAATCAATTAAAAAAAAATAATTGCTATTTTGTGACATATGACCCTTTTAGATGTTGATTTACAATAAAATAATGTTAATTTCTATGATTTTTAAATGTTTTACTTGTCCTTTTGTGTTTGAAAAGGCTTCATTGGAAGTGATTCCTATTGAAAGTGCTGACCTCTGGTGGGCAGGAAAACAGTTATTACGTGGCAAAAAACTGAGTGATTTTGTTGGAAAAAATGAAAAAACAAAAATTGTTGCGAAACTGCAAAAGGTAATTTTACTTTTAAAAGAAATTCTTTTAAAAATGTTATACAATTTTTAATTTCAAAATGAAATAAATAAAAGAGAAGTTTTTATTAATTTAAAATAAAGGTAAATGATTTTAATGAATCAATAAAAAATGCTTAATGTGCTTTTGAAATGGGTTTATCAATCTAAAAAAAAATACTATAGTTCACATCATAAATGATACACAAACCAGCATTTCTACTTGTTAAGGTTTGAGAACACAGGTGCATCACCTCTGCAGAGGGGTAAGACTCCCCCAATGGGGACACCTTAAGGATTGGAACCCTGGTGGCTGAGCAGTCCATGGCCGTAACATTCCACTTTGGCTCTTACATAGCCTAGATGGGTGGTTGGAAAGACCCCCTCTGATCAGTTAGCTTGCCATGTCAAGCCCTAGCACCTATAGGATTGCCCCAACCCTATTGCCCTTATGGCAAGCCCCAATCCTTTTTATCATATGGGTGCTAGAATGCAGTGGCTGAGGGTCTTCATGTCCTGGGAGTGACGTTAAACTCTATCTGATGGTGAGGTTCCAATTTTGGAAGTTTGGGGAATGTGGAGCACCCCTTCATCACAATTGCTCCCTGGTCCACTCTGACCCGGAATGGTAGTACCTGTTAGGGTCCCATCTATGGGTTAAATAGAAAAAAATTGTTTAAAAAAAAACTTTCTACCAAACTATCACTTATAACAGACTTGAACTTTAACCTATAAACTTATCCCTTAAACTTATTCCCAATCCACTTAGCAACAAACAACTACAAACCAATCCTACTGACAAAATCAATTAAAATCCTTGAAAAAAGACGTAACAATAAATTTGACCATTGGCATAAAATGACTCTGGATGGGTTGACATGCCATTAAAATTAAACAACCAAAAGGTGCATCAGTCAAGCTGAATGAAAAAAAAGTGATACAGAAAGAAGGAAATAAAATTGGAGGTTAGAAAGTTTAGTAATAGTAAAAGAGAGTAATATTAAATAGTGTAGTCTATCTAGTTTTCTCTCTCTTTTGCTCTGAAGCAAAATAACTTGTTAAAATAGAGTGTAAGTTTATATATTACACCTTTCCAATTTTTAAAAGTCTAAGGTAGACATTATTGGTGAGGCCAATGTATATATATATATATATAATTGGGCATTTACTTAAAAAAAGAAATGTCATCTCTTAGTCTATTCCTACACTTATCAGCCGTGTCGACTGAGGATTTAGAATACATCAACTGCACTTCTGCAAAGGGGTAAAATCCCTCCAATGGGGCCACCTGTTGGCCGTGGGTGGTAACCCAGTGATGCTTAAGGACGGAATCCTGGTAGATGAGCAGTCCATGACATGCAACATTCCCCTTAGACCCTTACTTAGGCTAGACGGGCAGTTGGAGAAGCCTCCCCCGAACAATCGGCTGGTCACGTCAAGCCCTAGCACCTATATGATTTTCCATACTCTACTGCCCTTGTAGCAAGCTCCAGCCCCTTTTTATCATATGGGTGCTAGAAGGCGGTGGCTGAGGGGGCTACATGTCCTGGGAATGACGTTAAACTCTATCTGATGGTGAGGTTCCAATTTTGGAAGTTTGGGGAATGTGGAGCACCCCTTCATCACCATTGCTCCCTGGTCCACTCTGACCCGGAGTGGTAGGACCTGTTAGGGTCCCATCTATGGTTTAAATAGAACAAAAGGAGTTCTAAAAAATGTGTTTAAAAAGAAAAATTGAGTTTACAAAATAACTGAGTACCCATCAAGAATGAATGATTCAAAACATCATTGGCATAAAATGACCCAACAAGGGTTGACATGCCGTAATATCCAACCAACCAACACTTATCATAATTCATCTTCAATAATCTAAAAAGTGCAAGGTTGGATGCTATTGATAACCTTTCAAATTACTGCATCATCTACTCCAAACTTTTTTTTAGATTAGAGTTCAATAACAATTTTTTTTTATATATCCTATCAAATCTTCCATTATTCTATGTAGTAATTTAAATCATATTGACTTTAGATATTTTTTTAATGGCTAGAACTCACAAAAATATTCTCAACAAGAAAGCGAGTAGATACATTTCACTACATTTTAAATCTTTCTAAACTAATATAATTTAAAATCTAATTAAGGCGAGATTGAGTAATTATTTTCCTCATGTCACATTTTTCTTTAGCTACGTGATTTAATTTGAGTCGTCTCTCAAAGATGAAATGATTTTTTTTCTCTACTTTTATATGTTTAAATTCTTTTATTTCTTTCTTTTCATTCCCACATTTAATTGCATTTTTGAGAAACTATTTATTAGACTCACTAAAAAATATTTTAAAATCTTAAAAATAAAAATTCTTTTGATGTGGTACTATTACAACTTTAGATCAGCCAAATTGTTTTTTTTTTGTTTTTTTGTGAAGATATCAAAATATATTTTGGCAGATATATGCATGAAATATTTGATTTTTTAAAATCCATTTTTTTGATTTTTCCAACCCTATTGCCCTTATGGCAAGCCCCAACCCCTTTTTATCATATGGGTGCTAGAAGGCGGCGACTGAGGGTCTACATGTCCTGGGAATGATATTAAACTCTATCTGATGGTGAGGTTCCAGTTTTGGAGTTTTGGGGAATGTGGAGCACCCCATTCATCACCATTGCTCCCTGGTCCACTCTGACCCGGAGTGGTAGTACCTGTTAGGGTCCCATCTATGGGTTAAATAGAAAAATGTATTTATAAAAAAAGTTGTATTATCCATTAAGAATTGATTTATTTCAAAACTTTATCGGCATTAAATGACCCACTGAGGTTGATATGCCGTAAAACAAAAACAAACAAAATTCATTTTTTAATTAAATGTTCCATTCCTATCTAAACTCTTATCTGTTTATTAATATTGTGTATTGACCAGATTTTTTAATAATCTCTAAAATCAGATTTAATTAATAAAGTTTGAATGAAATCATAATAAACATAAATTCTTGTGAGTAAAAAGAAAATTGCATTGAAGGGAATCCTTAAAAAATATTTCAAGTTCTACGTGAAAATATGGAGAGACAATTTGAGGTTAAGATTTGATTTAGTGAAAAATCTATTCGTTTTATTCTTATATGGTTTTGAGTGTTTTGTCTACCAAATGAACTTTTAAAAGTTTTTAGCTAGTTTTCAATTTACAATTAGGCTAAACTGGAATTTGATTTTGGGTAATTTATGAGGAAGTGCGTCCCGGTCTCCCGCCTCAAAAATCGCTACCCGGTGACAATCAAAATAACAACTCCAGCTCGTCGTAATTCTTGTTTAGATATGAAGATGAATATATAGTTTGGAATAGACTGAGATAGATAGATAAACAAACAAAATAATATAGATAGATATGAACAAATGAAGATAGATAGATATTTTCGACAAGTAAATGTATGGGGGGGGGGTCGCTTTTTGTCGTAATTCTTGTTTATTTAAACTAAAAACAAGACATTAAACAAACATGAATTTTTAAAAAGTCTTAGTATTTAAAGTAATATAGATAAATATGAACAAATTGAGATAGATGGGTAGATAGATATGAAGATGGATAGTTTTGAATAGACTGAGCTGGATCTTTATTTTAATAGTAACCGTGTAGCAATTTTTGAGGCAGGAGACCGGGGCGCACTTCCTCATAAATTACCTGATTTTGTGTTATTTTTTATCTAAGTATCAGATCTTTTTTGTTAATTGTAAACATCCATAATTTCGAAGTATCAGAATTTGAAAATCATTTCATGATAGCATAAAGATCTTAACCATTGTTTTGATAAGATGAATTTGTCAATTTTCACTGGTAAAGTCTAATGAAAAAGTTTCTCAAAATGAACCCTATAGAATATAGCATTTTGGGTTGTTTTGCGGATGAAAAAGAAAATGTAGTTGAATTGTTTTAGTCTTCCATATTTTAAATTGACAAAGATTTGTATAAAGACAAACATGTTATACATACATTGTAAATCAAATATCTACTTTCAAAATTGTTTTTTCTTGAAAATGAAAGATTTCCACAGATAAGATAAAGAAAGATAAAACTACATAAGAAAAATTGACTTTCCAATGAAAATCCATTGGTTCATTAAATAAAACCAAAATGAAATATTATCATTATTAAGCATAAGAATCTTCTACGTAACCGTCTTTTTATTTTGAATTGGATGGCTACATTGTCGCAATGTTTGCCACAATACATTGTCACAATATTCGCCTCGATTTTGACTGGATGATAAACAGACAATATTGGATACATAAACAAGGTAGGATCTTAAGCATTTGTTCTCAAAAAAATATATTTAGAAAAAAAAAAAAAAAAAAAAAAAAGAAATTACAGTTATTCGCGCATTTCATTCATAACATAAAGAAGGGGGAAGGGAGGAGAAAGGAGAAAAAGAAGAAGAGGAAAAAAAAAGAAAAAAAAAAGAAAGAAAGTATCACCAAGCAAAAAACAAACTTAAGCACGTCCATTTCTGATTTTTGTCTCTGATGATAAAGTTTTCTTTGAAATCGATAAGACAAAAAAACATCTTTTTGTTTTTATTTTTTTATATACGCATTGTATTGCCTTCAAATTACTAATATATCATAACATACTTAACAATGCTTCAAGCAAATTACCAATTACTTTTATATTATCATTAGTAAAAATCTGCAAAAGTTTTGATAGTAAAAAAAATTGTTATACATAATTTTTGTCATAGAACGGGCACCTGCTATTTATTTTTTTCCATGTATTATATTCTTATATTCATCAGTTGTATTTTTATTTTGGTCCAGCTTGGTCAAGGCGCTCCGAGTCGAGAACCAATCATCAATGAAGAAGAACAAAAGAAAATGATGGCTTATTATTATAAAAAACAAGAAGAATCAAAGGTAGATGGATAAACTTATTAGATTTTCTTTTAGGATTTTTTATATTTTTTAGGGATTTTTAAGAATTCAAGGGAAAATAAATGAACATTCTACACTAAAAGCTGTAATGTTTTAAAATTCAGTTTTATTATTAAAACTAGTACAAAATAAAAAAACGCCCTCCGGGTGATGTAAAAGATAGATTTTTGAAACATATTGCCTGACGGGTGGGAGTAAAAAATTCAATGTCAGCGAGTTTGTACCCTAAGTAAGTAAAATCATCAAATTCATTAAAGGATTCAAAAATAAAACAACTTGAAATGTAAACTTTAAATATGTATTAAAATAAAACAAACTATATATAGATATATAATACCAGTCATGTATTTATTAAAACTTATTTAAAAAAAAAACAATGAGGACTGTCTAATGTTGCATGTTCAAATTTTGAGTGTATTTATTCTATGTTATGACGCGATTTTGGGTAATGTGATGTAAGCAGTGACGTAATTTTTGTTACAGACAAAAACCGGAAGCGAATCTCCATTATTAATAGATATTTAATCAATAGGAAGATTTGATGTTGTAGAAATCTTCAGCAATAGAAGCACTTGTGGTGTAATGGTTATCGTTGTAGGAAGTGGATTTGGTTACCAGAGTTCAAATCTTGAACAAGGGTGTTTGTATTTTACATAGCACTAATACACTTGGGGAAAGGTATGAATCTTACTATTATCCCTCCAGTTATGGGTAAATAGTTGTACAGAGAGGGCTCTTTATTTGACCTTGCTATGACAACCGGTCTAGGAGAAGGAAAATTCTGAATTTAAACCAGTTGTAGACCTGGAGAGGGATGGGAATCTTCCCTTTGTACCAGAAATTGTTTTGTACAATTGAATCTCTTGTGTTCTTCATTCCGCATCATATATTATAAATCTGTGAGAAAAAAGGAACCAAAAATGGCCACTGAAATGTTGGGTTAATGACGTCAAGAATATTAAGAAGAATTACAATTAATTGGATTATTCAGACTATTGTCCTCATTTCTATTGTTATCTGTACAACATTTGGGCTGATAAGAAGGTTCCTGAGTTTGAGAAGGCTTCCAAATCTGACAAGAAATACCTGAAGAAGGCCAGTGGGCACATAAGCCAAAAAATTGTACAGATAACAATAAAGATGAGGACAATAGTCTGAATAATCCAAATAATACTAATTATCAAGCCTCATCTCGAACATTCAGAGAAATAGTGTAGAAAACAATAAAGATGAGGACAATAGTCTGAATAATCCAAATAATACTAATTATCAAGCCTCATCTCAAAAATTCAGAGAAATAGTGTAGATAACAATAAAGATGAGGACAATAGTCCAAATAATCCAAATAATACTAACTATCAAGCCTCATCTAAAAAATTCAGAGAAATAGTGTAGATAACAATAAAGATGAGGACAATAGTCAACTAATCTAAATAATACTAATTATCAAGCCTCATCTTAAACATTCAGAGAAATAGTGTAGATAACAAGTTTAATTGTCTCTTCTCCAAATGATTTTCTATCTTATATTCCATTTAATAATAATAATGAAATTTATTGTGTACAGTGCTCAGGTGCACCACAACTCATCAAAGTCTAATGTCAAGTACACAGAATAATGTGTGTGCATATGTATGTGGAGAGTGGCATCAGGTATAGTGTCGGCGGACCACAGGAAGCATGGAGGCTTTGAAAGACTCAGTTCTTCAGCAGCCTACAACAGATGCGGGTAGTTTATTCCATGTCTCTGCAATTCTGAGCGTGAAAAAATGTTTCCGAAAGTCACATGAGCAGTGCTGTTTTCTGACTTTGTAGGCATGCCCACGTGTGTTGGAAAGATGGAGATCAAAAAGGTGCTCAAGGTTGCTGTTGTTAAGATGATTAATGACTATGAGCGTTTACCAGGTCAGTTGCCAGACGCCGAAGTTTCAGTGAATCCATTCCCAGGGCTGCGAGACGTTCAGAGTATGGTAGATGCCTGATGGAGGGTATCCGCCTGGTTGCACGTCTCTGTACAGTTTCTAGGAGGTTAATATTCTGAGCAAGATAGGGGTTCCAGACCGGTGATGCAAACTCTAAGTGTGGCCGAAAAAAATTCATCTTTACAAATTATAAACATTAGATTTAAAATATTCTAATTTTGTTCAATTTTCTTTTGTCCACTAAAAATAGGTGACAATGTGCTATAAATAAATTCTTTATTTTTTTTCTTCTTCTTTGTAGAAATTATCAACAGATCCAGATGATTCTTATTTAGATGCGAAATGGGCCGATAATCAGTTGCTTAAAAAACAATTCCAGGGTCTTACAGACATCAAATGGGGACCTCGTTGATATCCAATATTCAAAGGTAAGTGATAATATTTGTAGTGTTGTCCCTTTTTTCCGGGCACTAAAACGATATCTGTAACGTTGTTGTACATCTGGTCACAGTACCCAAACGTATATAAGTAACGTGGCGGTGTATATTTTATAGCGGGTCTTGTCCACGTGCCTTCAAATTCACAGTGCTAAAATGGTGTTCTGCACGTGGTGGTCATCTTGTTGACAAAAACTACAACGCGAGAAATATGTAGTCCCAACTGCTTATTATCGTGCTCGTCTCGTGGGCTCGTATCAGAGAGGAGGAAAGGCAGAGAGAGAGAACTATTAAACTACCGTCATCCCACACGGGACCAAGGGCAGGTCTTAACCCTACGCTGTCCCAAATCGAAAAGAGACCGGTCCCTTTCTTCGTTGTTCCACGTCACCACTCGAAACTTCCGGTTGACACTCAATTCTCCATTCGGGGTCACGCTACGGTCAAACCATCGTTCATCCTGTTTTGCTCATCACTATTTTTTAAAACTTTTACTCTCTCACTTATTTTTTTCTTCCTCCTTTTCTAATAGAGTAGTTCTCGCTCACAAAAGCCAGGACCTTCATTATCTCGTTACATATTGAAATTTACATCATTTTTATGAAAAAAAAAAAAGTTAATGTTTAAAGAGATATCTTGAAATGAACTTTAATATATCTATGTGAATGCATGTGTGATGTTTGCTATATTGGGTGCACTACCCAAAGATTAGAGGTTAGAGTAAATGAGCATATTCCATCTGTTATCTGCAACATTAACCTGGACTGTTCTGCTCCATTGAGTAATCCAAATTCACCCCCCCCCCGCCCCCACGATTGGGTGATACCTTTTGGATAATCCTGATTGGGCTGCAGCATATAATCCCTCAATGTTCACTATCCTGGCATCCTCAACCAACAAGTTACACCTAGATGTACTTGAGGCCCTCCTCATCAACAAATTACTTTCTGCTCTTTGTGTACAAAAGAAATTTTATTCCTTATCCTTTTTAGTCCGACTCTTCTTAATTCCTCCAACATAAAGAAATTATATATATATATATATATATATATATATATATATATAATTAATATAAAATTTAGAGTATTAAAAAAATCAAACATAAAACCATTTGCTTCAAATCACGCAATTACATGAAAATATTCATATACCAATATAAATATATATTTGCTATATATCTATCTTCTCTCATCTCTCTCTCTCCCTCTCTATCTATATATATATATATATATATATATATATATATATATATATATAGAGAGAGAGAGAGAGAGATGAGAGGTATCCAAAACTTGGTAGTAAGGGATGATTCTATATGTGATTTCTAAGATACACTGTATTATTATTGTATGATCCAGTATGTATAAATACAGTGAATCTTTAAATCACTACAGAGAGCTCAATGTATAATAAACTTTTTAGATTATATACAGAGCAATATTTATCTTAGAAAGGAAGGAAAAACTAAACACTGTAATTCCATAATAAATTTATTTCGACCAAAATTGGGGCCTATATAAATCTAAGTTGATTTAATATAGCTCCCCAAAATCCAGACTGGATTTTGGGGAGCTATATTAAATCAACTTAGGCCCCAATTTTGGTCGAAATAAATTTATTATGGAATTACGGTGTTGAGTTTTTCCTTCCTTTCTAAGATATATATATATATATATATATATATATATATATATATATATTTAAAAATTTGTTTTGGGATGAAATAAAGAAATCACAGTGCTCAACTACAAATTTGTAAGAGCTTTATTTGTTGAATCTTTTAAATATAAAAGTTTTTCATAAGCAACTACCCAGGTTTCAGGTTATTTCACCATCGTCAGCTACTAAATTTTCTGGTGTTTATTTGAAGACATTTCTTGTTATGTTTATGGACCGCAAATTACGTCGGTTGATTATTGCAGACGCTCTTTATGTATTCGATTATATTTTTAAATTTTTGAATTCCTGTATTTTATAATAAAAACTCACAAGGTTATCTCCCTTTAACCCTTTGAAAATTTGTTCTTAATTGTGATTATTTTTATCAATTTCATATGTTAAAAGATGTATGTCTTTTCAAATTTTCTGATGTTAAATCCTGTACATTTTTCACTTTAATTTTTTTGGGGTGGATGGTGAGTTTCCCTTATTGAAAATCCATTCTTTTATTGAATAATATACATATATATATGTATATTATATATACTAGCAAATATATGCACCCTCCGGGTGCAAGTATTTAAGTTTTAATATAATAAAATATCATATTAAATTAGAAAGGCTAATGAAACTGACTAAGAATGCAGATAAAAAGATCTGCAACAGAGGGGGTATAATCGAAAAATAGAACAACTTTGAAACTAACTATTCCATCATTTTCCATTACTCCCTTCTTTCATTGGTAAATTTTCCTAATTTAACTATTTAGTTAAAAATAGGAAGTAAAGGATAATATTACAGTTATTTCTTCTTGTAAATAAATTTCTTTTAAGATTTATCCACGAGATTTTTGTTTATATTTCTTAAGATAAAACCAAACAATTAGAAATCAATAATACCAAGCACATATTTATTAAAATAAAATTTTAAATATCAATATGCAAATTAGCCTTCTCGTTCAAACTGTAAACCGCTATTTTGTTGTATATATAAATACAATTGCATGTTATTAGTACGTAGATATGGTCAACAGTATTAATAATGTAAAACAATTTTTATTAATAACTGAAGGTTTAAAGAATGAAATCATGGAGAATTTGACGTAAATAATTAAGGGAATTGTGACTTGAGTAGTAATATAGTTTCGGTTACAGCCAGAAAAACACACAATCTCCATTATAATAAGATATTGTAATATAAGCATAGGACTCACACATGCATTCACATATATGATTAAAAAAACACTAATTTGATATATCTGAAAGTAAGACATGTCAATACATTTAGAATTTTCTTTAAACAGAGAAGAAAAAAAAACAAACAAAAATAACTGTAAAATTTGGGATTTATTCATTATATATATATATATATATCTATTTACATTTTATGAACAATTTTATAACAAATTTGTACACACTATTAAACAAACAAAAATCTTTCATTTTTTTTTATCTTCACATAACCCAGGAGGCTGTAAGGATTTATTTAAACAAATCAATTCTGGATAAAGAAAAAAATCCAAGTCATGAATTAGCTCCTTGTTTCTAAATGTTAACAGTCTGTGTTTGGAAGTGCCAATTATTTATTTGCAAACCACCCATAGAAGAAATTGTTTATATATATATATATATATATATATATATATGGAGGCTAGTGGTTAGAGTCGTGGGAAATGGACTCGTCGATTTGAGTTCAATTCCTAGACGAAGCTGTTGGCATTTCACATAGCGCTAATACCCTTGGGAAAGGTATGAATCCATATATTCTCCCTCCAGCTATGGGTTAAATAGTAGGGCAGACTGGGCCCTTCAGCCTTGGGTAGGTAACCAGTCTAGGAGAGGGATAACTCTGAATTCAAAATTCCCCAGGTTGGTCGTTGATTGGGTTTGTGGCAACCCTTGATGCACCAATTCTTTCCTATCGACTGTGCCAAAAAGTGTGGATGGTCCAACACAAGCCTTCACCACTATAAACAAATCACTGTGTGGGTGTTCATTGTGTGTGTGAACCCTCATGTGTCGAAAAATCGACAAGAGAGTCCATAATATATATATATATATATATATATATATATATTACAATTAAATATGTTACTTGCCTGAAAAGCCCTTTTGGCAGTTTAAATGAAAATTTAGTTACAAAATTTTATTACACTTCCTAAATAAAAATGATTTTTCTTCTACTGCAGAGTTATGTCCCTTGTTTCTCAATAACCAAGAAATTCTTGTGTAAATTGTTCTGATCTTTCTATTAAACATTTTCATGGTGACATATATTGTCAGTCCTTTTCTGACAATTTTTCTCAGCCTCTTTGATTGTTTTTAAATTTTTAATTAGGCTATTGTTGGCACTTTTATACTGCTGCAATATTTAGGAACATATTTTTTTATTTTTTTTTTTTTTTTAAAGAAGCCATCTTATTTGTGGTCCCCAAACCGTGGCTTTACTAAAATAATAGATTGTCACAATAAATAGTTAAAAATTTATTTTTTTAAACCCTAAAAAAAAAAAATAAATAACAAAAACAACATTGGATATAATTTTTGTTTATGTACAAAATTCATTGATCTGAAATTTCTTTTTTTTAAATACACAAATGAGATTTTTTTTTTGCCCTATTTTGCATGATATTTTTTTAATAATGAATATCGAAAAATCTATTTAATTTTATTGGTTCTACAGTGATAAATAGTTGGACTTTAAACAAAAAAAGTGTTTCCTTGCTTTTATGATTTAAATAAATTATAGTCATTCAGCTCCTCATATTTAAACTTTGTTACATTAAAAATACTTTGGATTTTCATTAAAAGATAAACTTCATATGTTAGAAATTTCTCAAAAAACTTAGCATTTTTGTAAATCACATTTTGTAAAAGCCATTTCATTTTAAGCTTCAGTCGTTTTGACTACAAATTGAAATATTAGAAATTGTTTTTTTTTTATTACAAAAGTGAAAAAATAAATTCACAAACTCTAATGATTGTTTTTGTTGAATTTCACTTACTATTTCCTAATTATTAACAAAAATAAACAGAAGGTTTTAAATTAATATTAGTGGTTATTTCCTAGTTGAGTAACATATTACAGGGTGACCCAGAAAAAACAGAACCCAAATTATTTATTTCCCCATTAAACTAACCCTAAACCCCAACCCTAACCCTAGCCCCCCACTCCCTAGTTGAGTAACATAATATTACAGGGTGACCAAAAAAAACAAAAAACGGACCCACAAATTTTGTAATAAAACTTAATTTTAATTTAATTTTTTTTTAGGTTTAAGTCCAACAAGGGTTAGGGTTGGGATTTAGGATTAGTTTAATGGGAAAAGTAACAATATATAACAGGGTGACCCAGAAAAAACAGAACCCACAAATTTTGTAATAAAACTGTTAATTTTGATTTTAATTTTTTAAAAGTTTTAGTCCAACAAGGGTTAGGGTTTGAATTTAGGGTTAGTTTAATGTGAAAATAAATAAATAATTTGTGTTGTGTTTTTGTCTGTGTCACTCATGTTATTCAACTATGAAATAACCATATAAGTGATGTACTGAAATTTCATGAAAAACCATTTTGTCCTCTAAATATAATCAAATAGATCTGATTTCTAACAGCAACATAAAACTGTTGCAAGAATAATTTAATAATTTCTTGAAGATGAAATGGAGTTTATAAGTCAGTAAAAGATTTTATCTCATTTTTATACTCCATGTATAAAAAATGGCTGTTATTTTTATTTTTCCAACATTTTTATATGAAGACATTTTCACTGGGTTGAAAACTTTCTTTTTTTTTTTTTTAAATTATATCTTTGTGCACTGTCTTCTAAATCATACCAGTAAATGAAATTTCTTTTAGGATTCTTTCATAGAAACGAAAGATATAAAAACAAAGTTTATTTTGATCATTCATATTTACACATTACCTTTGTTTAATTTGTCACCTGATGATGATTGGAGAATGTGCTAATCACAAAGAAATAATAACTTTCATTATTGTGTTCTTGAAACAGTGAACAGCCATTTCCACAATGCCTGCATGTGATGGCTGACTTATCCTGACTTATCCCACATAAGGGCCTGCGGGTGGGTGGGCTGGTTAGCATTTCTATCAATTTTTACTAGATATTCTCTTTATCATATCATAACCCCCCCCCCATGTAAATGTAGAGGGTGAGGAAATAAATTATTTTGGTCCCACCCCGCCATTGTTTGGTATGTATTAAAAAAAAAAAGACGAGGCAGTTATAATTGCTAGTAAATATCATCTTATGTAGTTTGTTTTGATCATAATAAAAATAGAATCATTGTGTAAGACTCAATTTTAATATTGGAAGATTTTTTTTGGGGGGTGGGGGTGGGTATGCTAAAAATGACACAAAGTTATTAAAAACTAGAGTCAACAATTTATATTTTACATATATAACAACATTTCTATGGAGAAATATAAAAAGTTTGAAGTTTAAAGATAATTTCTTTTTTTTCTCTTCCCATATTCTGTCCGTTTCATTTTGAATAGAGAATTTAAAATATCAGCTTGATTGAATGAAACTAAAATTGTCCAATGATGTTCAGCCACAAAACGTGTGTGTGTGTGCTTTTTCATTTAGGACAAAGTTTGATCCACACAAAAAACTGATCCAGTCTCATCAGCTGAATGTCAAGTGGATATTGTGACAATGTTTCAGTTGATATTTATCTTCATACACAACAACAGACAAAAGTAAATATAATGGGATTTAATCAAACTCTCTATTTAAATGTTGCAGTTATTAACTTCCTTGATGGACTGGAATGATTATTATTCAACAAAAAAAAAACAAATTCATCTTTTGAAAGATTTTAGCTATGGGAATTTAAATTTTAGAATACCAAAATTTAACTTTGAATTTGTTGCTAACATCTGGGGTTTATTTTTATTCACTCAACTTAGATGTATTATTGCAATTTTTGGACTTAGAGAGATTACACCTGGGAGCTTCTCTGCGGAGCAGCCACCATCTTCACATAACTGGTCAATGTAGGTCCTTGCTGGGCGCCCACACTTGACCGTCCATGTGTTGGCTTCCACAGAGAACGTCGCTTATGAGTTCATCCTTGCTTCTCCAGCAGCGTCCTGCAGGCCTTGTCTGTCTCACTTGGATAGTTTGTGAGATGGGGGCAGGTGACCGTACAGCTGTTCCTTGTGGGGTGCTGTTTCCACGACTTATTCAAGACTGCACGCAGCATTCTTGTGCAGCTCCCATCTTGCTTATTCTCAAGAGGCTTTGTTAGGGTCAGGTGGTGCAGCCATATAGCAGCACCGACACAACCATAGCCTGGAAAAACTGTTGCTTCAGCTTACCAGGGAGATCGGACCTCCATATGACTGATAAACTATTTGTGGCTGACCATGCCTTTGCTAAAAATAAGAGATTTTCATTCTATACCAACGACAGAAATTAAAACAAGATTTGATATGATAGTATTATCTGCATTATTCGGACTATTGTCTTCATCTTCATTGTTATCTGTACAACGTTTCGGCTGATATGCCCTCCGGCCTTCTTCAGNTCTTCAGGTATTTTTTGTCGGACTCAGGAATCTTCGTGAACTTGGGAACCTTCGTGATGGCTCCCGATTATGACAAGAAGGTTCCCGAGTCCGAGAAGTTTCCTGAGTCTAACAAGAAATATCTAAAGATGGCCGGAAAGCACATCGTTCGAAATGTTGTACAGATAACAATGAAGATGAGGACAATAGTCCGAATAATGGAGATAATACTAATCATCAAGCCTCATCTCAAACATTCAAAGAAGTAGTAAATCAATGATATTATAAAATAAATGATTAAAAACCAAATTAACAAAGGATAAAAGATAATAAAAATCAATTAAAAAAAATTAAAAAATACAAACAAAAATAATAATAAAAATAAACAACATATAAACAAGAATATAGAAAGAATAAAAAAGATAAAACAAAAATATAAAAAAATTATTCTCAATAATCTATACCAATGGTTCCCAACCTTTTTTTTTTACCCATTGACCCCCTTTTAATTTTATTTTACTATGGTGGACCCCTCATAGCTATTCGTTGTTTAAAAATCCCATTGTATTTTTATAATTAAATACATTTTACTTGCCTGGGTCCCAAAAAATGTTTTACGGTCTCTGGGGGTCCATATGGACCCCGGTTGAGAACCACTGATCTATATATATATATATAGATAAGAGATTTATTTTTTAATTTCTAAATCCTGGGCAATGTCAGGTAGCTCTTCTAGTTTCTTATAGAATCTTAAGTTTTATTCATTTCCAGCCTTTTATTCTGATTGACTTTATTGGAATTATAAATATCATTTTGATCAGAAAAGAAAACAAAAAAAAAGAAAGAAAAAGAAAAAAAAATCTTAGAAGTTTCATTAAAACTGCAAAACAAAAATAAAAATAAAAATAAACAACTTATAAACAAGAATATATAAAGAATAAATTATATATTTATGCAGCACCTACACACCCTGGAAATTTTGTTTATATAATCACAGACTATCTTTTACTAATGAAAAACTATAAAACCAGACTGAAAACATAATAAAAAGCAAAGAAAAAAAAAAAAAAGACAATAATAATAATAAAAATAAACAACTTATAAGCGAAAATATATAAAGAATAAAAGAGATAAAGATATAAAAAAAGTAATTTGTATTAATCTATACATATATAAATAAGAGATTTATTTTTTAATTTTAAAATCCTGGGCAATACCAGGTAGCCCTGCTAGTTTCTTATCGAATCTTAAGTTTTATTCATTTTCAGCCTTTTATTCTGATTGACTTTATTGGAATTATTAATATCCTTTTGATCAGAAAAGAAAAAAAAAGAAAGAAAAAGAAGAAAAAATTCTTAGAAGTTTCATTTGAACCCTTTTTTATACTTAACCTTCAAAATTCAACCCTGGGGGGAAAAAAACGAAATTCTGACTTCCCCCATCCAAGGAGCAGATGTATTTATTTAAAGCTATCCCATTATTCCATTAAAAGAAATGTCGTAAATAGTGCTGTATTTAAGATTTTTTATCATTGCTGGGTTAGCTCAGTCAGTAGAGTGTTCGGCTAGAAACCACAAGGTTCCTAGTTTGATACTGGCCCTCGCCAAATCAGTGTATGAGTAGCACAGGGATCTGTGCGGTAAAGTAAGGGGCTGATGGTAGGTGTGGCGCTCCACCTCAGATGCTAAAACCAATCTCCTTGGTCTAGCACTAATGAAAAGGGGATAGACTCCCTCGCTGTCTGACTGACATTAACTTTAGGCCACCAAATTATTTATTTATTTTCCCATTAAACTAACCCTAACCTTAAGCCCGTTTTCTTTTTTTATAAATAAATAATTTCAAGAGTGGTTCCCCTTTGTTTATGTTGGAGTTATAGGAAATAACCCCTCTCTGACCCCCGTCTAGCCAAAGTAATGGTAAAAATAGTTAAATTCTTGAGTGAAATGTGATTGATAAAGATGGATCAATGGAAAGAAATTTTAAAAGTCCAATGAATTTCCAAATAATTTTCCTTATGAAACGAGAACGCAAAAGGGGTGCCTAAAGGTCATATGGTCCAAAAAAATTCAATGAATTCCCATTTTAATGTTTATAAAAACTGGAATTAAAAGACTTTTTGGTTTTTGTTCCTTTGGAATTTAAAAAGGGAAATTTTATTTTTTAATGTCTAACAGCTTCCATTTTGTTTTAGTTTCTTCTCTGACTGAAACATGCACACACCCACCCACCTACATACACACATGCACACACACACACACGCACACACACACACACACTTGAACCTGCCCACACACACACACACATACACACTTGAACTTGCCCCCCCACACACACTTGAACCTGTCCACACGTACACACACACACACACTTGAACCTGCCTACACGTACACATACACACACACATACACTTGAACCTGCCCATGTACACGTACACACAGACACGCACACATGCTTGAACCTGCCCACACGTACACACATACACACACACACACACACTTGAACCAGCCCACACGCACATGTACACACATACACTTGAACCTGCCCACATGTACACACACACACACACACACACACACACTTGAACCTGCCCACATGTACACACACACACACACACTTGAACCTGCTCATAGGTACACATACACACACACATACACACACACACACTTGAACCTGCTCACAGGTACACATACACACTTGAACCTGCCACATGTACACACACACACACACCACACACACACACACTGAACCTGCCCACATGTACACACACACACACACATACACACACACACACTTGAACCTGCCCACATGTACACACACATACACACACTTGAACCTTCTCACAGGTACACATACACACACACACACTTGAACCTGCTCACAGGTACACATACACTCACACACACTTGAACCTGCCCACACGTACACGTACACACCCACCCACCCACACACATGAACCTACCCACAGGTACACACACTTGAACTCCTTTTGTATATGATATCAATATATCTTGATTATACTTTTGAGAAGCTACTAATCTTTAAAATCAATATCTAGTCTTGCATTATGAAAGAAACGCTCTTTTATTTTTCATTTCTCTATTAATCATTGCCAATGAGTAATAGTATTTTCTCTCTTTCTTTTCTTTTTCTTTTTAGTACATGCATAGTAGATTCCTGCCAAAGAATTCCAGTGTGTGGAATTGGTAAATTTCAGGTTATGGTTCATCCAAAATTAATTCATTTTTTCTATTTTTTTTTTTGTTTGAAAGAATTTGGGGAAAAGAAAAAAAAAATTGCTTTTTTATTTGACAGATAATAATTTCGGCAAAATTGAAATTTCTGAAGAAAAAAAATTATTGATCTTCGTTATAATTCATAAATCAATATTGGTATGTCGTTCTGATTGTTTCAATATCAATATTATTGTTACAATATTATTTGGGATTGAAATATCATAGAAAATAAATTCACTGCCATAAAATCAACATCTTGTCTTTAAAAGAAAGTTGGTTAATTCCTATAAGTCCAACATAAACAAAGGGGAACCACTCTTGACTAATGAATTATTTATTTATTTCCCCATTAAACTAACCCTAAACCCTAACCCTAATTTGGGATTGAAATACCATAGAAAATAAATTCATTGCCATAAAATCAACATCTTGTCTTTAAAAGAAAGCTGGTTAATTCCTATAAGTCCAACATAAACAAAGGGGAACCACTCTTGACTAATGAATTATTTATTTATTTTCCCATTAAACTAACCCTAAACCCTAACCCTAATTTGGGATTGAAATACCATAGAAAATAAATTCATTGCCATAAAATCAACATCTTGTCTTTAAAAGAAAGTTGGTTAATTCCTATTTATCCAACATAAACAAAGGGGAACCACTCTTGACTAATGAATTATTTATTTATTTTCCCATTAAACTAACCCTAAACTCTTACCCTAAACCCTAACCCTAAACCCCATCTTCTTTTTTCCTAGTAGATCATAATTGGGAGCCATCATGGAACTTTGAATGACAAGAAGGTTCCCGAGTTTGAAAAAGGTTCCCAAGTTCGAGAAGGCCCCTGATTCTGACAAGAAATACCTGAAGAAGGCCAGAGGGCACATCAGCCGAAACTTTGTACAGATAACAATAAAGATGAGGACATTAATTCAAATAATACTAATTATGAAGCCTCATCTAAAAAAATTCAGAGAAATATTATCTTTATTCTATTCAGCATTTTTAATCTTTTAATCATTTGTCTCCAGCTTTTTTGTCTCCAGCTCTATTGCTTGATTTATTCACTCCCTCCCGAGCCACACAGCATATACCAATGATGTCATCAGTTTCTGTCTACACGTCAATTGACATATCTTCATCTGGAGTATCCACAACTGTTCTAATCTGTTGTTCCAGATCATTTAAATGAACAGGAAGGTGAAGGTCAAATATTTCGTCTTTGCTACCAGAAAAAAGTCAGAAACTGTTAAATCTGGATTTTATGGAAGCCAACACAACCTGACATTATAGAGGAAGCCATTATAACATGAGAGGGAGTTGTATTAACATTGGAAGGCTTAAAGTAACCTCCCAATGTGGGTACATATATGTACAAGCAATATTCCGACAAGGTGTGAAAATGATAACATATTTATTCCATAAAAACGGAGATACACATACATGACAAAGATATACAAAACATACATAATGCCCTATAAGAGGAAATAAGTATACGACTTGTATCATAGGGAATGTCACTTACTGGTAGCTGGTTTGGGGGCAAAACCTTCTAAGGCTTAGAGGCAGAAGGTGCCTAGACCATGTTTAGACCATGTTGCCAGCCTGAGTGGAAAAGAGGCAAGAAATCATAATTCCCACTTGTAGCCAAATACCAACGCCACCTATTGGCGAATAAACCGCAGCAAAGGAAGATAACTCATTTTGGATAAGATTCCTTCAATTATCTTTGTTATTAGAATTATTTGAATTATTTGGACTATTGTCCTCATCTGCATTAGTACTCACCCCAATCATTATACAAGGGAGATAACTATTGAATGCAAATTAGAGCGTACCCATTCTTCTAAGTAGGATATGACCCCCAAAACAAGTTTAATGAACTGCAGCAAGGGAAGATAACTCATTTTGGATTTATGTCCGCCCGGACTTACCATTTTACTGAGCCAACACCATTTTAAAACTAATAAATGGTTTGAATGAAGGTAGAGGATAAGAAAACTCTAGATTTTGATATACTGATTGACAATGAAACACCTGGTGCTACCAAAAGCCTTAATAATAAACCTCAAGGAAAACAAATTATCAGTAACATGGAAATCTGATCTCACTGACAAGTTAAAGTGACAATTCTTCCAGACTGTGGTTATATCAGTGCTGCTGTATGGCTGCACCACCTGGACCATAATACCTTGAGAATAAGCTAGATGGGAGCTGCACAAGAATGCTGAGTACAGTTTTGAACAAATCATGGAAACAGCACCCCACGAGGAAACAGCTGTATGGCCACCTGCTCCCCATCTCACAAACCATTCGAGTGAGATGGACAAGGCATGCTGGACACTGCCGGAGAAGCAAGGACGAGCTCATAAGCGACGTTCTCTTGTGGAAGCCAACACATGGACATGCTAGTGCGGGCCGCCCATCAAGGACCTACATTGACCAACTGTGTGAGGATGCTGGCTGCTGTGCGGAAGAACTCCCAGGGGCGATGAATGATAGGGAAGGTTGGCGAGAGATTGTCATGAATATCTGGGCTAATTGCACGACATGATGATGAATGATGATATATAATGATGTTTCTCTGTAAAAGCTGTGCAAACAATTTAAAGATCTGTTTGAAAATGTCAACATTCTCTCCTTTTTGAGGGAAATACAATTATACCATAGAATATAGACATGAAACAAATCAATACCATACAACATAATCCCCAATAATTCTAACACATTGTTAAAACCAATTACTAAAAAGTATAAATATAAATACACGATATGTATAACTTCCTTACCATTAGGCATGACATAACCCCAGATGCCGTTAAAATCAATAAACATAAACATGAAACATGGAACATGTCAAACACCTTTGACAGTTAAACACTTATTCATGGAATGCAGGTTTTTTGCTCACATCAGAAACCGTTATTTTAAAGCAAACAATATGAAAGATCTGTTTGAAAATGTCAACATGGAGGATATTCTCTCTTTTTTGAGGGAAATAAAATTATACCATAGAATATAGACATGAAACAAATCAATACCATACAACATAATCCCCAATAATGCTAACACATTTTTAAAACCATTTACTAAAAATTATAAATATAAATACACGATATGTATCACTTCCTAACCGTTTGTTGTTTTGTTGTTTTTTTTGTTGTTTTTTTTTTTTTGCACCTAACCATACAAAGAAGAAATTATATTTATAAGTATATTACATTAGCTAGGTGGAGCTCTCTAAGTAGTTTAACAAACGAGAAATATAGATATATAAATATAAAGTTAAAAAAATCTTATTATAATGGAGATTATGTGATTGTTTGTCTGTAACCGAAACTATATCACTACTCAAGTCACTATCCATTTAGTTATTATACATCACATTCTCCACGAATCATTTTTATTTAAGCCTCAATTATTAATAAAATTGTTTTTCATTATTAATACTGCTGGTCATATCTACGTACTAATAAAATGCAATTGTATTTATATTTACAACAAATAGCGGTTTACAGTGTGAACGACAAGCCTAATTTGCATATTGTTATTTAAAATTTGATTTTAATAAATATGTGCTTAGTATTATTGATCTCTAATTATTTGATTTTATCTTAATGAATATGAGCAAAAATCTCGGAGACAAATCTTAAAAGAAATCAATTAATAAAAAGAAATAACTGTAATTTTATTCTTTACTTCCTAATTTAACTAAATAGTTAAATTAGAAAAGTTTAGCAAGGAAAGACAGGAGTGATGGAAGAGTAAGCTTCAGCTGTTATATTTTTCGATTATACCCCTCTCTGTTTCAAATCATTTTATCTGCATTCTTATTTAGTTTCTTTAGAATTTCTAATTTGATGTAATATTTTATGACATTGATACTTGCACCCGGAGGGTGCATATATTTGCTAGTATATATAAATATCATCATCATCATGTCGCGCTTGCAGCACGGATATCCATGACAATCTCTCGCCAACCCTCCCTATCACTCATTGCACCTGGGAGGTCCTCTGCTGAGCATATAGCATCCTCGCATAGCTGGTCAATGTAGGTCCTTGCTGGGCGCCCCACACTTGCATGACCATGTGTTGGCTTCCACAGGAGAACGTCGCTTATGAGCTCGTCCTTGCTTAATATAAAGTTAAAGATATAGATATATAAATATAAAGATATAGATATATAAATATAAAGATATAGATATATAATATAAAGTTAAAAAACCAAAAAAACATTTCTAATAATTATCAAATTAACAAGAAATATCAATTTAATATGTGTAATATTTCAAATCACAAAAAATAAATTAAAAAAAAAAGGCATGACATAACCCCAGATGGGTTGATATGCCATTAAAATCAATAAACAAACAAACAAAGTGAAACACCTGGTGCCTAGACCATGTTTAGACCATGTTGCCAGCCAGAGTGGAAAAGAGGCAAGAAATCATAATTCCCACTTGTAGCCAAATACCAACGCCACCTATTGGCGAATAAACTGCAGCAAGGGAAGATAACTCATTTTGGATTTATGTCCGCCCGGACTTACCATTTTACTGACCCAAAACTAATAAATGGTTTGAGTAAAGGTAGAGGATAAGAAAACTCTAGATTTTGATATACTGATTGACAATAAAACACCTGGTGCTACCGAAAGCCTTAATAATAAACCTCAAGTGTTTCTCTGTAAAACTATGCATCATGAGAATTGTAAATAGTTTTGAAAACAAATTTTTAGAAAATCTCTAATTCTGTTTGTAGACACTTTATATAATTGATACAATACACCTGGTGCTACCGAAAGCCTTAATAATAAAACCTCAAGTGTTTTCCTGTAACACTATGCATTGTGAGAATCGTAAATAGTTTTGAAAACAAATTTTTAGAAAATCTCTAATTCTGTTTTGTAGACACTTTATATAATTGATACAATACACCTGGTGCTACCGAAAGCCTTAATAATAAACCTCAAGTGTTTCTCTGTAACACTATGCATCGTGAGAATTGTAAATAGTTTGAAAACAAATTTTTAGAAAAATCTCTAATTCTGTTTGTAGACACTTTATATAATTGATACAATACACCTGGTGCTACCGAAAGCCTTAATAATAAACCTCAAGTGTTTCTCTGTAAAACTATGCATCGTGAGAATCGTAAATAGTTTTGAAAACAAATTTTTAGAAAATCTCTAATTCTGTTTGTAGACACTTTATATAATTGATACAATACACCTGGTGCTACCGAAAGCCTTAATAATAAACCTCAAGTGTTTCTCTGTAAAACTATGCATCGTGAGAATCGTAAATAGTTTTGAAAATAAAATTTTTAGAAAATCTCTAATTCTGTTTGTAGACACTTATATAATTGATACAATACACCTGGTTCTACCGAAAGCCTTAATAATAAACCTCAAGTGTTTCTCTGTAACACTATGCATCGTGAGAATCATAAATAGTTTTAAAACAAATTTTTAGAAAATCTCTAATTCTTTTTGTAGACACTTTATATAATTGATACAATACACCTGGTTCTACCGAAAGCCTTAATAATAAACCTCAAGTGTTTCTCTGTAACACTGTGCATCGTGAGAATTGTAAATAGTTTTGAAAACAAATTTTTAGAAAATCTCTAATTCTGTCTGTAGACACTTTATATAATTGATACAATATCATTCACTTATTTTACTCAAAGGCAACAAAAATATAAGAAAACAAAATTTGAAACAAATGATTCTTCTGAATCTGATTGTATGAAATTCAATTGAAAATGATTTATTTGTTGATTTATTGTTTATTATAGATTTCTATTATTCTAAACATTTCTTTGCAAAATTCTTTTATTCACAAGGAATTTCAATACATAAATTAAAATCTCTTTTGTTTTTATATTGAAATAATAAAATCATTAAAAGATATGAAAACTATCTTCATTTTATTTCTCTGAATGTTTGAGATGAGGCTTGATGATTAGTATTATCTACGTTATTTGGACTATTGTCCCCATCTTTTTTATTATTTGTACAATGTTTCGGCCGATATGCCCTCCGGCCTTCTTCAGGTATTTCTTGTTGGACTTGGGAACTTTTTCGGACTCAGGAACCTTCTTTTCCGACTTGGGAACTTTTTTGTTGTAATCGGGAGCCATCACGGAACTTTGAACCTAACCCTTTATTCAGTCCATGGGGTTATCCTGTTCAATTAGACACATGACCTAGGGGATAAGGTAGTTAGGTTAAGACAATTCTAAGTGACAGTTATCTCTGGATTCTGGTTTCAATCCTGAGTAGAGGCAGTAACATTGAAAAATAATTAACACAACTCCTACCCCAGCTATGGTTAGCGGAATGGGAACAGGACACCCCTGTGGACTAAATAAAGAGTTAGGTTCAAAGTTCCGTGTTGGCTCCCGATTACGACAAGAAAGTTCCGAGTTCGAAAAGAAGGTTCCCGAGTCCGACAAGAAATACCTGAAGAATGCCGGAGGGCATATCGGCCGAAACGTTGTACAAATAACACTGAAGATGGGGACAATAGTCCGAATAACGCAGATAATAGTTATCTTCATTTTTACAGACTTTTATACCAAAGCTTATTTCATGTACATATCATCTGGGACTTTCCTATATTATCAATAGTAGAAGCAGCTACCTGGCGTCACCTGGTTAGAGGGGGGATTTTTTAAAGTTAGTCCCGCAGATTCATTATTACTGAATCGTGAGTTGAATCCTCGTCGGATGCCCCATTTAAATCCCTATGTAAAAAAAAAAGACCTTGCATTGATCCAGTTACTCTGAAAAGAAATGTTAATGTCTACTATCTAAAATATTAAATGAAAAAAAAATCCATGCTGTTATCATTTAAATTTTATCAATTACGATCAATCAAACTGAAAATTCATTTCAGGGCATGGAAGAAATTAAAAGGAATATTATGACACAGCTTCATACAATATAAAAAAGATATATATATATATATATATCATATAAGAAGGAAGCGCGTGGTGCAATGGTTAAAGTCATGGGAAATGGACTCGTTGCCCCGAGTTCAAATCCTGGATGTGATGATTGCATTTCACTTTGCGCTAATACCCTTGGGAAAGGTATGAATCCTACTCTCCCTCCAGCTATGGGTAAATAGTAGGGCAGACTGAGCTCTTTAACCTTGGTTAGGCAACCGGTCTAGGAGAAGGAAAACTCTGAATTCAAACCTGTTGAACTCCGCTTAAGAAATTGACCTTGTGTCACATCCTGGATGTAGTTAAAGTGCATGGTGTAATGGTTAAAGTCATGGGAAATAGACTCGTCGCCCCGAGTTGGACGTGGTAATTGCATTTCACTTTGCGCTAATACCCTTGGGAAAGGTATGAATCCTACTCTCCCTCCAGTTATGGATAAACAGTAGGACAGACTGGGCTCTTTAACCTTGGTTAGGCAACTGGTCTAGGAGAAGGAAAACTCTGAATTCAAACCTGTTGAACTCCAATTAAGAAATTGACCTTGTGTCACATCCTGCTCGTGCGGAGGGGTTGGTAAATATATATATCATATAATATCAAAAAGAAATATTATGATACAGCTTTATACAATATCAAAAAGATATATATATATATATATATATATATATATATATATATATATATATCATACAATATCATATGCAATATCATATATATGTCATACAATATTATATACAATATCATATATATATCATACAATATATATATATATATATCATACAATATCAAAAAGATATGAGTTATGAGCAGGGCTTTGACTAATGGAAAACTCATTTAAATAACTGTCCAAGGGGAGTATTTTGGTGAAAGTTTGATTCATTGTTCATTTTTGTCTTGGTAAATACAACTTCAGACTTTTAGATATTTTTGAACTCACCTCATCTTATTCTAATAAGCAGGTATCAAGCAGATGTTGATTGTGAATATAAGAATGAAAAGGTTAAGACTATAATTCTCACAAACAATTCTTTGAAAATTTATTAAAAGAACAAAAAATATTCCCAATTTTCAATCAATTCATTCTTTTTTTTTTATTTCCTTTTTTTTCAAAAATCCTCTTCAAAATGAAATCAAATTTCAAAATGAAAGTATTAACCTCTGAAACTCAATAACATTATTTCAATTTTTTCGGCCTTTTTTTTTTCTTTCTTTCTTTCAATAATTTCTAATAGATTACTCATTCTAAAAATGAAACAAAAAAAAAAAAAAAAAAAAAAAAATCTGAATTGAGTCCAGGTAAAAATAAATAAATAAATAAATAAATAAATGTATAAAATGACCTTGTTCTTGATTCATTGGATATTTTTTCATTTTTTTTATTTTTATTTGTAATTTTTGCTCATTATTGGTTTGAATATTTTTTTTTATTTTTATTTTTATTTGTTCAAAGAATAAAGTTTAACTAAAGAACAAATATGATTTAAAAAGAAAAAGATATAAAAAACGAAATCCCCAACATATCAATTCTTTTTTATTTTGCATTGATTTACAAATTGTTAATATTTTCAATTGTTTCATTTAGCTGCAATTTTTGTTTCTATTAATATTGACAGACTCTTTTGGAAAAAGAAGAAAGAAAAAACAAAAAACAATTCCTAATCTTGTTATTGCTTCTCTGTAATCAAGTTTATTTGAATATTGACACATTTTCATGTATGATTTCATTCCAGAGAAAAATGGAACTCTTCAATTTTGAAATCCGAAATGAATACATAAAAAGGAAAAACTAAAAAGATCTTTCTTTTTTTCTTTTTTTCAAAAGCTGGAATGAATTAGAAAGTTAGAAATAGTCATAGTTTTGCTACTTCCTACAATTGACAATTATCCCAAATTGATTGATGAAACTTTATGCTCCACAAAGATACATTAGGGAGTAGGAGGAAGCATATCTTTAAAACTGATAATTTCAGGGTGAGGAAGCAACTCAGAAATCATTCTATCAAAAAACGCTCAAAAGCAGCCATTGTGGCCTTGAACTAAGCATTTATCAGGATTTTTTTTTATAAGCCAGAATCCTTTTGAGAACAGGAATCCTGGGATTTTTTTTCTTCTTATTAATAAAGTCATCACAATTTTTTTTTAAAGCAATAACCTTTCTCTGTCTTATGTCTGAGTAACTAAAAGTTTTAAAATAAAAAGAACAAGTATAAAAATCAAGATGGCTGCCTGGCTAGATTGTTATAACAAGGGGAGAGAGGTGGAGACAAAGAGAAAGGGATATTTGATTTGTTTTGCTATTATGAACTTAAATGGGAAATTTAAGAAATTGCAATGATCTATTAAGATAATAGATCATTGCAATTTCTTAATTTTTTTTTACAGGCTTAATTTATAGCAAATTATATCTTATGTTATAATAGCCTAAATTTCTTTTTTTATCATTCATCTGTCTGTGTCATTGAATAACTCAAGCATGACTAGAGCTATAGCTACCAAATTGTCTGGGTGTTGTATTGTCCTCGCCCGGAAGATGGAACTTCCGGCTGAGGGACAAAGAGAAAGATAAAAATATATATTTGAAAAGAAAGACAAAGCGGAACAGATAGTTTCTGGTCAAGGAAGCAGAGTGAAGATAAAGAGATATATAACAAAGGTCCGTTATCAAATCAAAAAGATAAAAATGTGTAGGCGTGTTGTCAATACAAAAAGCCAGAGGGTCAAGCCGACAGGATCAGACACCGGCCCGGCAGCGGAACGGACACTTCACGTCTCCCATCAACAAAACACCCCTCGGGCACTCATTGTGAACACTGCGCTCTTGGCTAGCCACCGGCATTTTCATTGTGAAGCTCTGCGCCCCTCACCTACCACACACCGAAGAAAAATAAACACGGATCTTATATTTTGTACATACGTATCTGTTGTTATTGAAGTCCAGTAGTCGGTAAGGCTGACTACTACATACATTGCTTTTGGTACTGGGAACATAACCGCTAATAACATACATGAATTTAGCGTCGTGAATTCGAAGCCAGTATATAACATGGGCACATGTGGCATCTAATAGTTAGAGTCGTAGGAAATGGACTTGTAGTAAGTCGTGTGTTATATATATATATTTTATATATACTAGCAAATTTATGCACCCTCTGGGTGCAAGTATTTAAGTTTTAATGTAATAAAATATTATATTAAATTAGAAAGGCTAATGAAACTAAATAAGAATGCAGATAAAAAGATTTGGAACAGAGTGGGTATAATCGAAAAATAGAACGACTGAAACTTACTCTTCCATCATTCTCATCTTTCATTGTTATTTTTTCTAATTTAAGTATTTAGTTTAAACAGAAAGTAAAGAATAAAATGACAGTTATTTTTTCTTGTTAATGGATTTCATTTAAGATTCATTGAAGAGATTTTTGCTTATATTCATTAAAATAAAACCAAACAGTTAGAAATCAATAATACTAAGCACATATTTATTAAAATCACATTTTTGATATCAATATGCAAATTAGCCTTCCCGTTTACACTGTAAACTGCTACTTTGTTGTATATATAAACACAATTGCATGTTATTAGTATGTAGATATGGCCAACAGTCTTAATGATGTAAAACAATTTTATTAATAATTGAGGTTTAAATAAAAATAAAATCATGGAGAATGTGATGTAAATAACAAAGGGAATTGTGACATGTATAGTAATATAGTTTCGGTTACAGACAGAAAAACTCACAATCTCCATTATAATAAGATAAGATGTTGTACAAATCTTAATAGCATCAAACATGATTCAACACAATGGAGAAATAACGAAGTCGTATTTAAATAAACAACCTGTATTAATTAAAGTTACAAAAATGTAGTACAGGATACCAGGTAAAGCCCTTTTCATTGTTCTTGTTTTTAAAGTTCATATTTTGTCTTCTTTCATTTTTCCGATAATGGAGCTGACTTGTTTGCATGATGACTACTTGCTTGTCATCCTCAAAAACTTAATTCTCCTCCTTCTTCTTAGAATTCCCGCTTCTTCTTTTTGGCGCTCGATTTTTGAATTCAGCATCTGTTAGTTCCGTTATTGCATTTTTGGAATTCTTACTCCCCCCTTTTTTAAAACAATCGCCATTTTATTAATCGTTGCAGACTCGTCAAACTGAGTTCAATTCACATGGCACTAATACCCTTGGGAAAGGTATGAAACCAATTCTTCCTCCAGCTATAGGGGAATAGCAGGACAGACTGGGCTCTTTAACTATGGCTCGGTTACGAGTCTAGGAGAAGGAAAACTCTGAATTCAAACCTGTTAAACTCTGCTTAAGAAATTGACCTTGTGTCACATCCTGCTCATGTGCAGGGGTTGGTAAATATATATACTTGTAATCTAGGCATTAATTTTAGAATTTTCAAAAGATTTTTAGGGAGAAATCATCATCATCATCATCATCAAGTCACACAAGCAGCACGGATATCCATGACAATCTCTCACCAACCTTCCCTATCACTCATTGCCCCTGGGAGGTCTTCTGTGTAGCATCCAGCATCCTCGTATAGTTGGTCAATGTAGGTCCTTATTAGGTGTCCTACATTAGCATGTCCATGTGTTGGCTTCCACAGGAGAACGTCACTTATGAGCTCATCCCCGCTTCTCCAGCAGTGTCCTGCATGCCTAGTCCATCTCACCCAGATGGTATCAAACTAGGAACCTTGGGGTTTCTAGCTGAATGCTCTACCGACTGAGCTAACCCAGCCCTTTATATTATATATACTCTTATTTAATTTTGGGTAATTATGAACTTTTGTTTAGTAAATTAGGGTGTCCCAGAAAAAAAAGAACCCACAAAATTTGGTAATAAAACTGTTAATTTTAACTAGGGGGTTTAGGGTTAGGGTTGGGGTTTAGGGTTAGGGTTAGTTTAATGGGAAAATAAATAAATAATTTGGGTTCTGTTTTTTTCTGGGTCACCCTGTATAACTCAGGACTTATACGCAGGATAGGACTTATTCACTTACCAAAGGATTCCATAACTCAGGACTTACTTTAAGTCCTTTTCAACTGGCCAAGGATGGCATTTAAAAACTTAACAGAGCCTAAAGGTCATATGGTCCCTGAATTCAATAAAAGCTTAATAAAGATTAGAAATCATTGCTGTTCAGAGAAATCTTCTTTTTTTCTTTTTAGTACTTACTTGGTCGACATTGGTAAGCAACTTCCAAATATTTGCTCTTCTTAGGGCAAGGGTCAGCATTTTTGGTAAATGTTTCAATGCTCGCTTCCAATTGACACCGACGTTTATCTTGACAAATCCTCAGTAAAACCTGACAAAAGACAAAAGACAAAAGAATAAAAAACTATAAGAAAGGCCATCTGGCTGCAAAGCGTATTTCTTTTATCAAACAGATACAACAAATAATAAGAAATAGTTTTTATTTATCTATTTATTTTCTTATTTTGAATTTTGACATGGCAACAAACTTGGAACATTTGCCCGGATGACAGACAATATTAGGAACATTTGTTCTCAACAAACATTTAAAACTCTTAACATCCTACACCACCTCATTCCACCCGGCTGGAAGTCACATTCATTTTCTAATCTGCCCCAAACGATAGCCTTTGTTTAAATGTAATATTAAACATATTTAGAAGTCTTTAATTCAAGGGAAATAACAGGTAAGTTTTAATGAAAAGGACATTTTTTTAGCCATTTTTGATAAATGGTTATAGGTACTGGGCTCTGGACTTAGAAAATTCTCAACAGGATGTTAAGAGTTAAAAAAAAAAGAAAAAAGAGAGAAATAAGAAATTACAGTTATTCGCCCATTTCATTCATAAAGGAGGAGAAGAAGAAGAAAGAGAGAAAAAAAAAGGAGAGGAAAAGGAAATAAGAAGAGAAATTGTAACCACACAAATAAAAACATAAGCACGTTCATTTCTGAAAATAAACTCTGATGATGAAGTTTATACTTCGAAATTTATCGAGACAAAAATAACATCTTTTTGTTTTTATTTTTCATATGCATTGTATTGGCCTTCAAAATATTAATATATTATAAGAAATAGTTGTTTTTATAGAAAGAAGAAAAACAAACAGAAAAAAAATGTTATTATCTGTATATTTATCAGAATGTAGAATTGGGGCTGAGAAAAGTTTTTGTAACTTGTGTAAAACATCTGTTATCTGATAATAATGGAAATTTGGTCTCTTTTGTCTGTAACCAAAACTATGTCACTGCTTAAATCACAGTAATTTAAAAAAAATTCTATGGAAAATTAATTAAGAGTCAAAATAACACAAAATTTTGATACTTATTACCCTTTAGATGAATTTATATTTAAAATAGTTTTATTCTAAAATATATTAGAGGAAATAATTTTTTTATTAGGTCATTTTATGAAATCCAAACAAAAATATATTTTACTCATTTTTTAAAAACAGATACAACAAAAAATAAGAAATGGTTGTTGGTTAAATCCTACTTAACGGACCCCAAAATTCCACCATCGTATGTCACCCCGCCGAAAGAAAAAAAATACTAAAAATCAAGGAATTAACAGAATTTAATGAAATTTTTAGTGTTGATATATCAATGAATAAAATATATAATGCACCAGTTATTTTATTTGAAAACTCTTACATTTTTTCAGGTCAATTAACTTTGAACCATGTATGTTTGTGAATCTGTGTTACGTCTCAAAGATACATGGTTCCAAGTTAACTAACCTGAAAAAATGTAAAAGTTTTTGTAAAAAATGTAAAAGAGTTTTCAAATAAAATAACTGGTGCATTATATTGTTTATTCATTAATATATCAACACTAAAAATTTCATTAAATTTGGTTAATTCCTTGATTTTAGTATTTTTTTTTCTTTTAGCGGGATGACATGAATTTGTCCATTAAGTAGGATTTAACCTTGGTGCTGAGAAAAGTTTTTATAACTTGCGTGAAATATCTTTTATCTATTAATAATGGAGATTTGGTCTCTTTTTGTCTGTAACCAAAACTATGTCACTGCTTACTTCACAGTAATTTTCAAAAAATTATTTGAAAAATATATTAAGAGTCAACATAACATGAAAATTTTGATATTATTATTCACCTTTAGATGAATTTATATTTAAAATAGTTTTATTCTAAAATATATTCAGGGAAAGTTATTTTTTACTAGATTGAACCCCCTTATTTCATTTTATGAATTTTACTTGTACAATCTTTGAATTTTTCTCTAAATGTTACATAATCTATGCGGTTGCATAAGATTATTGTCAATCCCCTGTATTTCTAAAGGGATAGCCCTTTTCATATCACGGGTGGGACTTTCCATAGAATATTACAGAAAGCCTGCGAAATATGTGAAGTCACATGGGACCTGGTTGGGTCCTCAGTTTCAGTTTAGACGTCAGGCAGAAAAGATGTCCAGCCTTAACTGGAATTCACTGCATACACACGCTATGTTAGTCAGATGTTTAGTTACATGAAATGTTTAGTTAAGTAAATAAAAGCTTAAGAGAATAACACGGTTTTGTGGTTGGTGAATGTCTTGGTAACAAGACTGATCTAGAAGAAATGAGTTAAGTGCGATTGACCGACCAAGACGAAGTCCAGATGTTAGAAGAGATGCTAGAAGAACAGAAGAAGAATAGAAGAAAGTAAGAAGTAATGAAAAGGGTATACAACATAAAGATAAGAGTCTGAATAATTATATCAGAATTTTTTAGAAACATTTTAGAAGTCCTTACTGTTGTAAAACAAAACAAAAAAAATCTCAGTGTATTGAAGTGAATATGATACTTTTTAAGTAAGTAATCAATTTCTCAAAAATATAAAACATTTTATTTTATTTATCTAATTCCCCCCCCCCCCTCAGGCAATATTTTTCAAAGAATTATTTTTAAACTGCCCAGAGGGTGTCTTATGTGTATGGTAATTCATGAGAGGAGAGTCTCAAAGAGAGGATGATAAAGAGTAAATAAACAAGAAATGACTGCACCTCTGCAGAGGGGTAAGACTCCCCCAAATGGGACCACCTGTTGACCGTGTGATATTTGCTGTGGGTAGATTGGCACTGCACCTATGACAATTTATTTTTTTCTATTATTATTTCCTATATATTGGAATTATGTTTAGTAGTTATATTGAGAAAAAAGGCCAAGCTTATAAAGGAGGTAAATTGTGTCTGTGTCGAGAAGAAAAATAATGCATTCTACAAAATGCTGGTAAAAATTTACCAAACTAAAGAAGTGAATTAGTTTCTAAGTTTAACAAATTTCTTTTGCGTCATTTAGTACGTGACCCTAATTAATCCCATATTTTACACCCCCTATTTTCCCTATCAGAACGAGACAGAAAGAAAACAAAAAAGAATATATATTGCAGAAGTTTACCATACAGATTAAACTTAAAAAGGATCACTAGGAAAATATATATATATATATATATATATATATATATATATATATATATATATTACTGATGCACCCTCTCTCTATATATATGTATATTTATAGGTTTTATTGAAAACACAGACTTCCTAATGCACTCTCATATATATATATATATATATATATATATATATATATATATATATATATATATATATATAGAGAGAGAGAGAGAGAGAGAGAGAGAGAGAGAGAGAGAGAGAGGCGTGTGGGCTAGTGGTTAGAGTCGTGGGAAATGGACTCGTCGATTTGAGTTCAATTCCTAGACGAAGCTGTTGGCATTTCACATAGCGCTAATACCCTTGGGAACGGTAGAATCCATATATTCTCCCTCCAGCTATGGGTTAAATAGTAGGGCAGACTTGGCCCTTCAGCCTTGGGTAGGTAACCAGTCTAGGAGAGGGCTAACTCTGAATTCAAAATTCCTCAGGTCAGTCGTTGATTGGGTTTGTGGCAACCCTTGATGCACCAATTCTTTCCTATCAACTGTGCCAAAAAGTGTGGATGGTCCAACACAAGCCTTCACCACTATAAACAAATCACTGTGTGGGTGTTCATTGTGTGTGTGAACCCTCATGCGTCGAAAATCGACGAGAGAGTCCATAATAATATATATATATATATATATATATATACACACACACACACACAAGTGTGTGTGTATATATATCTTATCTACATTAGCTAGCTAGAGATATCTAGATAGCTAGAAATATCTAAACTATAGATATTAAGATATCTATGTATACAGTCCCACACAATCCACACATTGCATTTTATATAAGTGTTTATTGGTTATTGTCACCTAAAAACTAATAAACCTATAAAGTCGTGAAATCCAATATTCACTGAACCTTTATTTTTAATTGGTTCATGTGCCACTTTTTCTAGTATCGGATTTTCCCTTTTTCTTCTCAATTGGGGGGCCGGGGGGGGGGCTCTCTGGAATTGTCAAGAAATTATTCAAATTCCAGGACAAGCCTCAAGGAAAAAATAAATAAATAAAAAAGCTCCACCCTTCTCCAAACATAGAAGGAAGGGAGTTTTCCATTCCATCAAGCAAAACATATTTGAAACCGGATTTAAAAAAAAGGAAAGGAAAGAATTGGCTGAAGGAAAATGAATTCAAAACCAGATGGAAAGAAAATAGAAATGAAAAAAAAGAAAAAAAAGAAGAAAAAAAAACAAAGGTCTCTGTAATAAAAGATGTTTGGATAAAAAAAAAAGAAGAAAATATATAAGATAAACAAAGGGAAGCGTGTGGTGTAATGGTTAAAGTCTTGGGAAATGGACTCGTCACCCTGAGTTCAAATCCTGGATGTGATAATTACCTTTCACTTAGCGCTAATACCCTTGGGAAAGGTATGAATCCTACTCTCCCTCCAGCTATGGATAAATAGTAGGGCAGACTGGGCTCTTTAACCTTGGTTAGGCAACTGGTCTAGGAGAAGGAAAACTCTGAATTCAAACCTGTTAAACTCCGCTTAAGAAATTGACCTTGTGTCACATCCTGGATGTAGTTAAAGTGCATGGTGTAATGGTTAAAGTCATGGGAAATGGACTCGTCGCCCCGAGTTCAAATCCTGGACTTGATAATTACATTTCACTTAGCACTAATACCTTTGGAAAAGGTATGAATCCTACTCTCCCTCCAGCTATGGATAAATAGTAGGGCAGACTGGGCTCTTTAACCATGGTTAGGCAACCGGTCTAGGAGAAGGAAAACTCTGAATTCAAACCTGTTGAACTCCGCTTAAGAAATTGACCTTGTGTCGCATCCTGCTCGTGAGGAGGGGTTGGTAAATATATATAAGATAAACAAAAAGTAAGTTACAAACACACACACAACCTATCAAATATCAGAAATCACACATGTACATATTAACATTCTGCCAAAATATGGTTAATTAATGCCTGAAGAAGATGTCAGAACATCTGAAACACGTGTTGCATATGTAAGATAATAATAACATTAAAAAAAAAAAAAAATCCTTTTTGTGAACCTTCTTTTTTTTTTTTATAGAATATCTAATTTTCTCCTGTTGGACCCATAACAATACTTTTTATATAAGTATATTCGAGATACGACTGACTTATCAGCACAAGGCAACACCATCAGTTATGATATTAACTGGTTTCATAGGGAGGTTTTGGGTCTTCCAACATAATACCCCCCCACAGCCAGTCAGAACCCATTAGTGTTGATCAAATGTATGAAGAAAAAAACATTAGCTATTTTTAAAACTCTTATTTTGTGACTTTTTTGCTTTTACCCAATCTCATATTGCAAAATTTTTTTTAACACTTCTAGCTGATAAGTCTATCTTATCACGATTCATTACTATGTATTTATTCAAAATACCTAATATCATAATTCCTTTGATGTGGTGAAGACCTCAAGTACATAAAGCAGCCCCCTAATATTATAAAGAATGGTTGTGCTAAATTCTGGTATAAAAATAAATTAATATTGTTCGAGATACGACTGACTAATCAGCACAGGGCAGTGTTGTCAGTTATGTTATTAACTGGTTTCATAGGGGGGTTTCGGGTCTTCCAACATAATACCCCCCTCAGCCAGTCAGACCCCATTAGAGTTGATCAAACTCTAACTCGCTGCCATTTTGTTCAACGCCAACAGAAAAAATGGCTTTAAATAGAGTATGCCAATGTAGTCCTCAGCCTCTTTGCATCTGATTGGCTAATTCTACAGCCAATCATCGTTTAGAGTAGTTTTTATAATCAAAATCACGTGGCTCAGATATGCCGTAAAACCAAACCAAATCAAACCATTTGGAGGTACCCATGGTGGTTGATGCACTGACACATTGTGCAGTACTTCACTTTGTGTTTATTTGAAAGCCACACAAATGAATTTACAACATAGTCTCTTTCAAGAATTTATGCTTCAAGAGTTTAAGCTGTGTCATCATCATCATCATTCATTGGCAATTCAGTCTCGAAAGACTATGATAAAAGTTTTTTTGTGCCCCTGAAGTTGCAGCGCCTCCTGTGACTATGAAGTCCTATGTTTGAGATTTTGTATTTGTAGGTTGTCCCTGTAGATGATGATGTTCCGATGCTTTGTTGCCGTTGCTTTCTTATGGACCTTTTAGCTTCATGATGTTGTATCAGGGTGACTTCTGACATGTACAGTCCTCTATGGAGATTCTGCCGCCACCGGGGGCGGTCTTAAGCCAAATTTTCCCAGCTGGAAGGGACAATGCCAAAGCACCTGAGATCATTTTTGCAGACATCCTTGAACCGCAGTAGGGGGCGACCAATCTGTCTTTTACCAGATGTTAGCTCTCCATACAGGATGTCTTTCAGGATTCGTCCATCATCCATCCGACGTACATGACCCAACCATCGGAGACGACGTTGTCTCAGAACGCAGTGGAAACAATCAAAAACATTTGTTATGCAAAAGGTGAAGGTACATTTGATCACAGTAACCAGATGGTTCAAGAAATTTGGCTCAAGTTGCAAGATCAAACCAGGTCAGGTTGGTCTAAGAATGGATTCTTAGGCCACTGCTCCAACACATAGAGCAGTGGTTCTCAAACAGTGCGCCTAGGCACACTGGTGCGCCCCAGGGCTTTTTCAGGTGCGCTCCGTAGTATTCCTGAAAAATTTATCCAGATATGAAAGTTACTATATCTTACCATTTCTTTACGAACACTCTGCTTGTTTCATTGCAACATTATTATCATGATAGTTATAAGTTGCTTTTCTTGCGACTAAATAAAAACACACGTTTTAAACAATTTTATTGAGAAAAATGAAAATTATTTATGGTAGTTTATTGAAAGTTAAAGAAAACAAAAATCTTAATAAAAATATAAGTGCGCTATCAAGTATCTGTAGTACTGTAAGTGTGCCTAGACTGTATAAAGTTTGAGAACCACTGACATAGAGGAAAATCCAGTGAGTAGCAATCAGAGAGTATCAGGCAAGCTTGGTATCTCTCAAGTCCAGTGTGGTTCCTAACCTTCATGACCTTGGCAAAAGCATTTTGAGCTGCTGAATTGTGACTAGCATTAACAAAATATTGTAAAATGTTTGACTCTCCCTAGTATATAGGATAAAATAAGGGTGGGGTCATATACTACCAAATAAAGAGGGTGGGGCAGAAGTAATAGAGCAGTCTCCTCTCCCTAGAATATTGGTTCCCCTTTTTATAAATCTGTATTCGTTTTTGCAAACATGAGCTTATATTAGATAACTGTGCCTACAAGACCAGGGGTGGGTGGGGGAGGATATTTTCTGTGGAATAAAAAGGGTGTGTGTGTGGGGTC
>CM042174.1:179836-213978 GCA_023376005.1 Doryteuthis pealeii
CGGGTAAGAGGATTGGTGAACGAAAGTTCATTCGGGTCTCGAACCCGGCCAGAGGTAGCTGTTAAACAGTATAACCACACTGATGAGAAGTGATACTTCGAAACACGTGTCTGTGGATTACTTATTTATTATATATACTAGCAAATATATGCACCCTCCGGGTGCAAGTATTTAAATTTTGATATAATAAAATATCATATTAAATTAGAAAGGCTAATGAAACTGAATAAGAATGTAGATAAAAAGATTTGGAACAGAGAGGGTATGATTGAAAAATAGCACAACTTCGAAACTAACTCTTCCATCATTTACCATTACTCCCGTCTATCATTGGTAAATTTTCCTAATTTAACTATTAAGTTAAAATAGGAAATAAAGAATAAATTTACAGTTTTTTCTTCTTGTTAAGGGATTTCTTTTAAGATTTATCCCAAGATTTTTGCTCATATTCAATAAGATAAAACCAAACAATTAGAAATCAATAATACTAAGCATATATTTATTAAAATCAAATTCTTAAGATCAATATGCAAATTAGCCTTCCCGTTCACACTGTAAACCACTATTTTGTTGTATATATAAATACAATTGCATGTTAATAGTTTGTAGATATGGTCAACAGTCTTAATGATGTAAAATAATTTTATTTATAATTGAAGTTTGAATTAAAAATAAAATCATGGAGAATGTGATGTAAATAACAAAAGGAATTGGGACTTGTATAGTGATATAGTTTCGGTTACAGACAGACAAACCCACAATCTCCATTATAATAAGATATATATCAACATTCTTCTTTAGTACTGTCAGTATTTAACAGTTATCCCTTTGGGATATTTCAAAACAGGATCAGTTTATTGGGATGGGGGTACAGAGCTTGTATAAAACACAAGCATTATTCAATAAATAAGGTGAATTTTGCCTTAGAAATAGAAAGAACTGTTTACATTTGCACCTTTTTCAAGGCAATCAATAATCATGGGTCACTTTCATGTCCCAGCATGACCTTATTTACTGACCGCAGTGCCCGGGCCATTTTTTTTACCAGCAAGACACCGTGTGTTCCACTCCATGGACTGTCTTTTCGAATCAGGCTTGTTATGGAAAATCCAAGTTTATCACATTTGTAAACATTTTTGGAACAAAAACATGTTTATCTATATATGTCACACATTCTTCTGTAAATTTCACATGGTTTGCACTTCTCAGCCATCAAAAAATTGATGACAGACCTCTGTTCAAGCCTGTTCAAAAATTACTCTCATTTATTGAATGTGACCCTGTTAACACATTCTTCTTTACATTTCACATGGTTTGCACTTTTCCACCACTAGAAATTTGATGACATACCTCTGTTAAAAAAATTCCCCTTATTCATTTAATGACCCTCAGAACATATTATTCAGTAAATTTCACATGGTTTGCACATTTCAGCCACCAAAAATTTGATGACATACCTCTGTTCAAAAATTCCCCTTATTCATTTAAAGACCCTCAGAACATATTCTTCAGTAAATTTCACATGGTGTGCACTTTTCAGTCACCAACAATTTGATGACAGACCTCTGTTCAAAAATTCCCCTTATTCATTTAATGACCCTCAGAACATATTCTTCAGTAAATTTCACATGGTTTGCACTTTTCAGCCACCAAAAATTTGATGACAGACCTCTGTCCAAAAATTCCCCTTATTCATTTAATGACCCTCATAACACATTATTCTGTAAATTTCACATGGTTTGCACTTCTCAGCCATCAAAAATTTCATACCAGACCCCTTTGGAAGCCTGGAGCACTCTGTTTAATTTGATGCCATTTTGAATAGCTTTGATGCAAATATTTTTGTGAAATTAAAATAATTTTTGTTGTAAACCAATTCCAGACAATACAATGTTTACATTTATAGAAAACAATTCTGAAAATGAAATTTTTATTTATTGAATGACACTTTTATTTATTAGTTCAAAAACAGAATTAAAAATGTACACACACACACAAACACACATACAAACACACATACAAAACACACACAAAACACAACACAAACACAAATACACAAACACACTCACACACACACACACAAACACACACAAACACACGCACAAACACACACACAAACACACACACACACACAAATACACACACAAAACACACACACACACACACAACACACACACAAACACACACACACACACACACACAAACACACACACACACACACACAAACACACACACACAACACACACACACACACACACACACACACACACACACACACACACGTATATCTATAAATTTTTTTACCTCAAGTGCATTTGATACAAAGCAATCCGAATCTCCGACCATCTGCAGTTGTTCTCCAAAATAAGTTGTTATCGATGTACAGGTTTGGTAATCCGATGAACTGTGTCCATATTGGGAGAATTGGATACTGATGACAGATCCCTCGGGACAATTAATATGCAACATTTTGCCGTCACATACCGTTTTTCGGAATCGAAACAAGGAACTGGCCAGAAGACCTGACAAAAAGAAAGAATTAAAGAATTACAGAAATCATAAAGAAAAACAAACAAATAATTATTCAAAATTCTTCTGCAAAAATAACAAAAAAACAAATCAAAACAAACAAAAAAAAACAAAAAAAACAAACAAAAACATCTGTCAATCTATACATATATAAAGGGCAGTTGTGTGTGTATGTATGTCCGGATGAAATCAATCTATACATATATAAAAGGCAGTTGTGTGTATGTATGTCCGGATGAAATCAATCTATACATATATAAAGGGCAGTTGTGTGTATGTATGTCCGGATAATATCTATCTATACATATATAACACCTTTCTTACCAATTCTTCTCCTTCCAGCCTCCACATTAATATAATTAAAAAAAAAAAAAAAAAAAAAAAAAAAACTGGAATATAATGATGGCACTTCGAAGTGCCGAAAGTACTCGGGACCTGAACTTTGGTGGACATCCACCAATTCGACCCAAACATTAAAAAGTTGGCAAGAAAATTAGAAAATATCAAAAATAAAATTGTTAAACAGGAGATGTGCCTTTTGTTTAATTCTACATGTATAAATGAAAGAATGCTGCCCAAATACACACACACACACACACACACACACACACACATATATATATATATATATATATATATATATATATACATTAAATATCACCAGGTCTTGGTTTTTGAGCAAGAACTTTTATTGGTTCGTACTGAATAAAATTAGTTATAGCAATTTACTGTAATTATGTGTGTATAACACACACTCGCGTATAATACGAATCCCTAGCATTGGACTGAAAAAAGTTCATCTTCATGTATAATACGCACTGACTTCTTAGATTTTTTGCAGCCAAATTCAACCAGAAAAAATTTTATTGGTTCGTACTGAATAAAATTAGAATTTATTTAATTTACATCTATCTGTACATATATAAATGGCAGTGGTGTGTATCTGTATGTCCAGAGGAAACCTCGAAAATAAGACAATTAACGACAAAGTAAACATACATATTCATTAAATATCACCAAGGCTTGGTTTTTGAGCAAAAATAATAAAGATTTGATTTATATTCGTGAAGATAATTAAAAAATAAAATTTAAATAACAGCATGGATTTTTTTTCATTTAATATTTTACATAGTAGAATTTAACATTTCTTTTCAGAGTAGCTGGATTAATGCAAGGTCTATTTTTTTACATAGGGATTTAAATGGGGCATCCCACGAGGATTAAAATCACGATTAAGTAATAATGGATCTACGGGACTAACTTTAAAAAATCCCCCTCTACCCAGGCGATGCCGGGTAGCCACTTCTAGTACATATATAAAGGGCAGTTGTGTGCATATATATATGTCTGGAGAAAACTTCGAAAATAAAAGTAAATATATATATATATATATATATATATATATATATATATATATATATATATATATATATATATATATATACCTTAGATATCACCAGGGCTTGGTTTTTGAGCAAAACTAATAAAGATTTGATTTATATTCATGAAGATTATTAAAAAATAAAATTTAAATGATTACAGCATGGAATTTTTTTTCATTTAATATTTCAACATCATCAGTCGCTTAAGGCTTAGCGAAATATTATCTCCTACATACGGTTGTCTGAGTTTTGTTCTTGTATTCCTCATATCTCTACCACATTCGGTCGGATTTACTCTAATTCTCCTCCCTCATATATATATATATATATATATATATATATATATATATATGAAGATTGGAGGGTTGGAGTAAAATCCGACAGTATGAAGTAAGGTAAAAGGAAAGTGAACAAAAAATAATAACTCAAACAAGTCTGAGAGTTGAAATATTTCGTCCTTCCTTGAAGGACTTCCTCAGTCAACTGACTTTTATTCAAAGCAAAAATTACGTACATGTGTGTGTGTTTGATGAGGGAGTGAGTTAATAGCGGAAATGAAGGGTATTTCCCCCCTAAAATCCCTACCCTTCATTTCCGCTACTAACTCACTCCCTCATCAAAACACACACATGTACGTAATTTTTGCTTTGAATAAAAGTCAGTTGACTGAGGAAGTCCTTCGTGGAAGGACGAAATACTTCAACTCTCAAACTTGTTTGAGTTATTATTTTTGTTCACTATCCTTTTACCTTACCTCATATAAGTAAGTAAAGTCGACGGGACGGCCTAAAGCCGGTATCAGCCAGTCAGCGAGGGAGTCTATCCCCTTTTCAATAGCGCTAGACCAAGGAGATTGTTTTAGCATCTGAGGTGGAGCGCCACACCTACCATCAGCTCCTTACTTTACCGCACAGATCCCTGTGCTACTCATACGCTGAGTTGGCGGGGACCGGTATCGAACTAGGAACCTTGTGGTTTCTAGCCGAACGCTCTACCGACTGAGCCGACAATATGAGAAGAACATATTTTAAAAATATAACAAACACAGGATGTTATGATCAGGAAACAATTTTTAGTGTCAATACTTAAGCATTTCGGTATATTGTACCATCTTCAGGACACTCACATGGTACAATATACCGAAATTGACACTAAAATTGTTTCCTGATCATAACATCCTGTGTTTGTTATATTTTTAAAATATTTTCTTCTCATATATATATATATATATATATATATATATATAAAGACACCTGGCAAGTCTAAAGATTAAGGTAATGTCAGTTGAGCTTTCTTAAGAAGAATAAAAAGTTTAATTAAAAATGCATATTTCAAATCTTGATTAAATTTGGAAATTAGATCACCAATTATGTGAATATTTAAAACATGACCAGACAAAAAATAATTAAAGTATAAAGAATGTACAAAGACTGATTGGTTTGGTTTATTTTACGGCATATAAACCTTAGTGGGTCATTTAATGCTGACTAAGTTTTGGATTCATAGCGATAGTTTGGTAGAAAACAAATGTATATATGTATATATTTTAACTATTGTTCAATTACTCATATTTTTGAGTCCAATCCCGCTTCTTTTAGGAAATGTAAAATCCTGAATGGTCTTGTTTTTATGAAAGGTTTTGGACCATATGACTTTTAGGTACCCCTTTTGCTTTGCTGATTCATAAGAACATTTTTTCATTTACGCCATCAACATCCGGTTGTTTGTTAACAGACAATTTTTAGAGTTTAAAAAAATTATAAAACTAACACCTAACCCTAACCCCTAACAAACAACCGGATGATGACGGTGTATATGAAAAAAATGTACTTATGAATCTGCAAAGCAAAAGGGGTGCCTAAAGGTCACCCAAAGCGCTACGGGTACTATGTAATCAAGTACTACCAGTTTCATAGTCGGATCATTGGCGACTAAACCGGTAACCCCACCAAGTTTGCCTGGTGAGGAGGGTGGCTAGACTCACAGTAGGGTGAAAATCAAGACCTGTCAAAGGGCGGAAGAAGCTTCTTGCTCCACGACTATCTAGTACATTACATAACCACCACATAAGACAAGTAAGACTTTTTACCATTTTTACCATTTTGTTACCCTTCTTTCACATAATGCTTGTACATTAATATAATGCTTGAACAATGTGCACATTTCATTTGTTTGGGACACATTTGTGTATTCTTGCAATATTTCTTACATGCTTTATATGTACGTATTAAAAGTCTTATATGTGTGTAAACCGGTAACCCCACCAAGCTTGCCTGGTGAGGAGGGTAGCTAGACTCCTAGCACGACGAAAATCAAGACCTGTCATGAAGCTTCTTGCTCAATGGCCATCTAACACATTACATTACGCGGGGGCGTAGAAATACCTGGGTTGGTATCCAGGCGCGTAGCAAGACCACTTGAGGTATCCTTGTCTTGCAGTCTTATCGAATTTGTTCATCACACTGTCTCTCTGACTCTGATTACCAAGAAGTGGAGCTAGTTTCGTGCCCACTATATCCACTAAAAATATTCTCTTCAGCACAGGAATTTCCTGATTTAAAAAGGGTTAGGGGTTAGGGTTAGGGGTTAGTTTTATAATAATAAAAAAAACCCTCTAAAAATCATCTGTTAATAAACAACTGGATTTTGACGGTGTAAATGAAAAAAAATGTCTTGATGAAACGAGATCGAAAAGGGGTGCCTAAAGGTCATAAGGTCTGACTTTTCATGTATGAAAGTTGACAGGAATTTATATTGAGAATTCTGGGGTATGGGGGTTATCGTCATTTGTCTGCGAGCCTCTGTTTCAAACCAACCAATCACGTGCCAGCATACTTTGGCGGCAAAGCCGAATAAGCAAACTCATGCCTCTTCTGATCCAGCTCTCACCGGGGACAGACCTAAAACAGGGTCGCTCCTCTTCCTCAACAATCAGAATCGGAGTCGGACATCAAACAGAACGTCTATCATATCCGAACTATCAGAAGGCCGTAGCAAGGGCTCTGATAATACCCTATCTCAGGACTCAGATAAGTTTATTACAAATTATTATTTGTGCAGACGAACTAATGTCTGCATCCTTATTGTTATTCTGTAATACAGTCTTTTATTCATATTTCTTGTTGTTTGGTTGTTTCTTTAACTCTCAACCTGTCTGCCACACTTGTGGTTAACTCCATACTTCAAACCTTGGTGTAATGCCGTTCGTGTCCCTATTTTCTTTATAGTATGAAAGTTGACAGGAATTTATTCAATAATGTCTTCAGTCAATGAAGATCATCAATAGATATTTCAATTTCACAAAGAAAAAAATGTAATAATAAGAAAAATTATAAAAGAGTCAGCAAATATAATATCCATCATATAATACTTTACATAAATAGATTTATTCTCAATTTTAAAAAGAATTTAGTCTTATCTAGATTAAGTAACCATTTATATTGGGTTGAAGAGGTTAAGATTTGGATTGAAGATACGACAAAACCGACAATATCTAAATTTCACAAATATGTAATAAGAAATATATATATATAAAGTAGTCAGCAAATATAATACTTAAATAGTTTTATTCTCAATTTTTAAAAAGTATCTAATCTCATTTATATTAAATAACCATCTACATCTTTTCATTCCTACATGTGTTTCTACTAGACATTCCACTTCTTATACTAAACGATAAATTTCTGAAATTAACTGCTGACAGAACTTAAGATAGGCATGAGCATTTTCTCGCTGGCTCTAAAAAAGGGTGATCACACGAAATTCTTTTAAAAATCATATAAAATAAACTAACTATCCGATTTTAATAAAACTTTCGGTATATGAAGTAATAAAAGACGAACTTTTATTGTAAATAAATGTTTACTAAATTGAAAAGGCTAATAATTTTTTTCGTTAGTTTTTGTTTCGCGCATTGATCCCCCGTACAAAGATCTTTGTAATTTTTTTTTTTGGATATAAATAATTTTTACATTTTTGGAAAGATAATTTAACGATGGAACATATGTAAAAAAATCTAAATCGCAACTAATTCGGTTTTGGTAATAGGGCATCTTAAACATTGAAACTTAAATCTTGTAAATAAGAAAAATATGTATCTTTTTTCTTTTTTTCCCCTAAATTGTTAGATTATTTTCTAAAGAATTTTATATTAAAAGTTCCTATTGTCTACTTGTTTATTTTTTTTCAGGGATTTTAAAAAATTTATAAAATGTAAAATAAATACTTCTGTTTAGCGGATATCAAAATCGTATTTATTAATCAAAGAAAATATTGTATGAAAAATATCTAGCTAAAAATAATGACATAACATATTTCGGTTTTTATTTAAAAAAAATTGAAAATAATGTTTGAATTACAAATTGTCATCATTCTTATTAATGGATGGATCTAACGGAAATAATATCCGCTTTGGTTTTTGAGGAAAACTCTTGTTGTTGTTGTTGTTGTTGTTGTTGTTGTTGTTGCAGCGCTGGGTTGTTGAGGTCAATAAGTTAAATCGTGAGACATCAAGGAAATGCTAAATTAGTCATTTGTTTTTGCTTCAGAAAATAAATTATTATACGTACGATCGTCCATACAAAAAAAAATAGTGCACACGTCAAGATGCGATAACTGTGTCAACAGAGATTAAGAATTTACGGTATTTAACGGCAATTTACTTTTAAATGCAAAAATTTAGGTTTTATGTAAGAGAAATTTGTTTTTTTCTTTTTTATAACACATAAACTTGGAATTGTTCTTTATATTAAACGTAAAAGAAAACATTAAAAAGTTAATTTTCCATTTTTTTTATTGACGTTTTAAAATATTTTTTAACAATCTTCGTGCGTATTAAAAGAGCGTGTTTTGCACATAACTAACTTAAGAAAACATATTTCACAAATATAACGAGAACATTTTTCATCTGAGTGTGTTACAGGATGACAACGGTTGTACAAATAAGGAACACGGGTATTGATATATAGTTAGTATAAGGAAACCCAGTGATACTGATAGCTTTTTAATTTAGTGCATCCTTGGACGCACGGATTTTATTTGAATGAGTCCCCGGGAAATTTGATGGATCCCAACTAAAGTTTCTTTAATTGCAGTGTTTGTACGTATGAACAACTAAAGCCGTCTAACCCCTACCTTACAGTGTAATTTGTTTCCAAGAAAATATTGAAATATATTTACAGTTAGCTGAAAATGGTGAGGGGAAAAACAACAACAAAAAAACACTGGGACGCATGAATATGATGTTTCTGCATCCTTTTAGATTTGTATACGTTAGTGACGCAGGACTCGTACCTATCAGCATCTCTGGGAAACATATATATATATATAAGTCATCTAGTTGCAAACACTTTTTCAGTTTTGCTTTGATAATATATAAAGTAAAAGTAAAGTCGTCCAGGTGGCCTAAAGTCGGTATCAGCCAATCAGCGAGGGAGTCTATCGCCTTTTTACTAGTGCTAGACGAAGGAGATTGTTTTTGCGTCTGAGGTGGAGCGCCACACCTACCATCAGCTTCTTACTTTACCGCACAGATCCCTGTGCTGCTCATACACTGAGTTGGCGAGGGCCGGTATCGAACTAGGAAACTTGTGGTTTCTAGCCGAACGCTCTACCGACTGAGCTAACTCAACCCTATTAATAATATATATATATATATATATATATATATATATATATATATATATATATATATATATATATATATTAAAATAAGTGTATTTAGGCAGCAGTTTTTCTTTTATACAGGTTTCGTTGAATTGAACAGACAATTCCTGTCTGACAAGTCTTTCGTTGATCCGTTCTAATCTTCGGGCCATCCTTCTGGTGTCAGGGTGGAACTGGTATACCAGTCCACCGAATGTTTCGTCACTAGCACTTTCGGCAATACACTTTGCCATCCTCAGGTGGGAAACGATGGAATAGTTTTCATGTCTCGTTTTTAACGAGGAATTAGTGGGAGGTAATATCAATTGGTAGTGGGAGGTTTTTGGAATGGTAGTAGTTTGAACAAAGCAGTGGTGATTTTTTTTGTTGGAGGGGTGGGCACAGGTTGTGATAAGGAGGGGGGAATAATGGAAGTAATGTAGGCAGAAAATTATAAGCATTTTAGGATATGTTGACTTACTTCAAAGTTTATTTTGTTTAGGGTAGGTATATATATATATATATATATATATATATATATATACGTCAATAATTTTCTCAATTCTTTTTTTATTTATTTATTTTATTTAACTGGTCCCAACGATCCTTTTGAAAGTTGCATCCATATCTTATTTTATTTAATGAATATTTTTGAGTTTTTAATACATCAGCATTTTCTTCTTTCACTTACGTTATCAAAATTCCCAACAGCACGAGCGTTTCATATTTTACACGGGAGTATAATTTTACACTTAAAATCTCATTAATTTTTATTATTGTTGCTGTGAACCAACATCTCCAGTGTTTAATGATCCATGTTAATATGGAACAAGAGGAAATTTACGTTGAAGGACATTAATTCATCTGTAAAGAAGAAATATAACGTTTATTCCCCAATTGAATGACAACAAAGAACCCGTGTAAGGAACGATTGGAAATAAAATAGATTTATTTATCATTGCTCATGCAATATCAAATATAATAAGAATAGGAATAATTAACATAACATTGTTAATAACACTGGTTTACAAAGAAATTGAATAAGTTTTATTTTTATATTTTTGTTAAATTAATTTCTAAAGACTGTAATATTCAAAATATAATTTTGTTTCGTGTTTAAAAATGTTTGCGAATCAGCTATACTTTTACCATTCTTTTGATACGATGTCAGCATAAGTTCAAATAATGAAATCGGTATCATAAATTTTCGCCACGCCCCCGCACGTTGAATCCTTTTCTAGGAGGGGATATGTGGACTTATACTAAGTTAAAACTTAGATAACTATAATCCACCCACCCTTTTTTCTTCTCTCCCCATCCCTCTCGAAAAATCAATTTGCCACACTGGCTTGTAAAACGAAACCATAGGTAGCAGCATGGTGGATGTGAGACGCGGCGGAAGAACCTACATAGGTCAACGGCGTATATCACAAGATGCTGGGCGGAGGAACCCAGAATGGGTCAACGGCCAGGATCAACCAGTTCAGTCAGGTAACTACTACTCCTCATCTCTAAGACCAGCGCCTATTGATGAGTTAACTTCACAGATACCGATAGATATCTATGACAAAGAAATTAAGGCAAGCACAAAAATAGCTGTTTTAACCTAATTTGTGGGTGCTAAATTTAGATTTGAAATCCGTTTTTACTCATCACCTCTAGTTTTTTTTTTTTTAGATATGCATACTGTATATTTTGTACACATACTGTACATAAAGGCGTATATGCATTCAGGGTTAATTTCTAATATTGTGTGACTTATGTCTTCTTTTTTACTTCTGTCTGCGGTAATATGAATTGTGTACATTGTGTCATCCAAGTATATTTATTCCGTCAATGTTCTTTATCCATCCTGTTTTATCTGTAATAAGCTGCTGCAACTGTTGAAATAAGCACGTATATACTCTGTATATACTAAAATGAGACTATTCAAAGGACAGAAAACTAGAGGTGATAGAGCAAAATTGTTTATAAATTTGAATTCAGCACACCCAAATTAGTAAAAAACACCTATTCACATTCTTGCCTCAGACAAAAAATATTTTTTGTAAACCAGTATTTAAACCAGTTTATATATACGTATTAAAAGTCTTATATGTGTATAAACCAGTAACCCCACCAAGCTTGCCTAGTGAGGAGGGTGGCTAGACTCCTAGCACAACGAAAATCAAGACCTGTCAAAAGGCAGAAGAATGTATTGCGAATTCTCGCAATAACTGTTAACAGGGTTTGTCCGCGGTCGACCGACTACAGAAAGGTAGCAGCGGATTGCAACAAACCTCGGGAATTGAAACTTAGAAATAAAATAAAAATACGTCGGCTTGCACAACAGTCGAGCAAAACACAAACTTCTACTACACTGTAGTTATGAGTTACAAATTCATTTTCTCCAAAAGAAATGTTAGCCCGAAAAAAACAGATTTCACTACACAATATTACCGAGTTATAAACTCCCTCACCCGACGTACCAGCAAAAAATCTCATTTTTATGCCTACTGGAACGGGGTGTTCTAGGAAGAGCGAGTCCACTACGGGCCCACGGTAGCTACACCACTACCCGCTCATCCCTATCTTCAAATTAATTTTAACATAGTTAAATGTCTCTAACGCAATAACCTTTCATTCTCCCTATTACTCACACAGATAGACTAATATCTATATAAGGAGAAGGTAATCAAGATATACAGAGAGGGTGAAAGAAAATATTTACTCTTATTGTAAACCAGCTGTGATATTCCCAAATGCAATTTTGATACTTAGTATTGCGAATTCTCGCAATAACTGTTAACAGGGTTTGCCCGCTGCCGACCGTCTACAGAAAGGTAGCGCGACCTGCAACCGAACAACCTCGGGAACCGAAACTTAGAAAAAAACGTTGGCACGCACAAAAGTCGAGCAAAACACAGGGCCGGGTTAGCTCAGTCGGTAGAGCGTTGGGCTAGAAACCACAAGGTTCCTAGTTCGATACCGGTCCCCGCCAACTCAGCGTATGAGTAGCACAGGGATCTGTGCGGTAAAGTAAGGAGCTGACGGTAGGTGTGGCGCTCCACTTCAGACGCTAAAATAATCTCCTTGGTCTAGCGCTATTGAAAAGGGGATAGACTCCCTCGCTGCATGGCTGATACTGACTAGGCCGCCGACGACGACGACTTTTACTTATGAGTTACAAACTCTTTCCGCAAAAGAAATGTTAGCACAAACAACACAGATTTCACGACACAGTAGTAACGAGTTACAAACTCTTTTCCCTCTGACATCCCAGCAAAACATCTCTTTTTTATGCCTACTGGAGAGGAGGGTTCTAGGAAGGGTGAGTCCACTACTAGCACACAGTAGCTATGCCACTACCCGCTCACACCTATCTTAAAATCAAATTTAACAAATGATAGAAATAATAGTAACAATACTTAGTAATAGGGATGTGCAAAATACGGACTTTGGAAATGTGCGCATAATTGTTAAAAATTTTTAAAACGTCAATAAAAAAATGGAAAATTAACTTTTTAATGTTTTATTTTACGTTTAATATAAAGAACAATTTCAAGTTTATGTGTTATAAAAAAGAAAAAAACAAATTTCTCTTACATAAAACTTAAATTTTTGCATTTAAAAGTAAATTCCCGTAAAATCCCGCCATTTCTTAATCTTTGTTGACAAAATTATCGCATCTTGACGTGTGCACTATTTCTTTGTATGGAGTTTCGTACGTATATGTTTCAAACAAATAAAATAATAAATTTCTTCAAACACTGCTTAGTAATAATGATAATGATGATAATATAATTATATTATATGGTTTAATTTTACGGCATGTCAAACTTATTGGTAATTTAATGCCAAAATCAGTGTTTTATACTAGGATTTGAACTTGCTTCACCATTTTCATTGTCCATTTTCAACGACGATAACCATTGCACAATGTACGCCTCCATAGACATTATGAAAATGAAATGGGTTCCAATTGGTGTTGGTGAAGCCCAAAGGATTTTTCAAAAAAAAAAAATCCATCGTGCGACCATTAAATAAAATTCACCAAAAGTAAGAGTATTTACGGGGTTTCGTTGGAGCCCTTATTCTCAGTTAGTGGTTATTGTTCGGACGAAAGAAGGAAACAAACGCGAATATAAAATGCAGACACATGTATTATCAAAAAGTACAGATTTGTTGCAAATTTTAATGGCATTTGCTACCAGACGATGTACGCCTCCATAGACATTATGAAAATGAAATGGGTTCCAATTGGTGTTGGTGAAGCCCAAAGGATTTTTCAACAAAAAAAAAAAAAATCCATCGTGCGACCATTAAATAAAATTCACCAAAAGAAAGCCCCCCCCATGTTTGCGACCAGATAGTCCGGTATGCTGACCCAAATCTTGCTAGGGATCATAAGACGGCGATGGGGGGTGGTTGGGTGGGTTTCGGCTTTAACTAGATATTTTATTTTTGTTTTGTTTTTATCTGTCTACCTTCGTTTTTACTTCAGTTCCGGCCTAGCCCCAACCCCCCAAAGGATTACATGAAAAATTTGCAGAAGAAAGACGGTAACTATTCACCCCCCCTCATACACACAGAAGAAAGAAAGCCTGATGAATCGGAATTATTTACTATTTGGGAGGGCTTCAGTGGCTAAAGAATTGCTGTGTTGTTTGGAATGCAAGGGGTCAAGGTTGACGAGCAACCGACACCTGTGTTTACTATAGACATTATTAAAAAAGAACACAGAAGATCATTCATTATATCAGTGAACGAATGGTTATCATTGCTAAACTGGTTAGAAGCCAATAAAAAGGCGGGAGAAAGCCCCCCCCCCCCACCTCTCCGAAAAAGTCTACGCTTTGAGTTTAAAGAAAACCGGGCCAACATTGAACGCTAAGGTAATTTTAAAAAGAAAAATGTTTCAATACAGTAAGAGGTAATCCTTAACTTTTTCCTCGTAAATTCCTACCATAAAATAAACTGAACCCTCATTTTATGTCCGTGTTTTTGCAATAAATGTTTTATTTTTCTTGCACCCGTATTCTTTAACAAATAAAGAAAATATATTTAGTATTGTAAAATAACGGGTGCAAGAAAAATAAAATATTTATTGCAAAAACACTGACAAAAAATGAGAGTTCAATTTATTTTATGGTAGGAATTTACGAGGAACAAGTTAAGGATTACCCAGTTAGATTAATATCTCACATTAGTTTGGTTTGTTTTGTTTTACGGCATATCAACCTCGGTGGGTCATTTAATGCCGACAAAGTTTTGAAATAAATTCATTCTTAATGGATAATCAATTTTGTTTATAACTCATGTTTTCTATTTAAACGGTAGATGGGACCCTAACAGGTACTACCACTCCGGGCCAGAGTGGACCAGGAGCAATGGCGATGAAGGGTTGCTCCACATTCCCAAACCTCAAAACAGGAACCTCATCATCAGATAGAGTTTAACGTCATTCCCAGGACATGTAGACCCTCAGCCACCGCCTTCTAACACCCATATGATAAAAAGGGGTTGGGGCTTGCCATAAGGGCAATAGGGTTGGGGCAATCATATAGGTGCTAGGGGAAAAAGAGAAAAAAAGCACCCCAAAAAAAAAAACAAAAAACAAACAAACATCCAACTATTTTTCAACAAAATTATGTTAGCCCGTTTGTCCCCGGTAGAATGTTTGATTTGGTTTGGTTTGGTTTGTTTTACGGCATATCAACCTCAGTGGGTCATTTAATGCCGATAAAGTTTTGAAATAAAGTAATTCTTAATGGATACACGTTTTTTAAAATAAATACATTTTTCTATTTAACCCATAGATGGGCAGGTAGAATGTGACACAAGATTGCAAGTATGGAGAATTCAGCGAGGATCGAACTCGATATTCAGTAGTAATAGATCTGCAGAACTACCTTGCTAACCATTATACCACGATGAGACGTACTTCTGACGAAATTATCATGTATCAATTATTTGAATCTTACAATAGATCACACGGTTCTTAGATATTACATTTAGTAGAAAAGGGGTCGTATTTGTTATCTTTTTATAAGGTTGGGTAAAAAAAAAAACGTTGGAGGTAATTTAATATTGGCAAACGCTGACACAACGCCAAAAATTACGACTCAAATCGCCATTAAAAAAAAAAAAGAAAAAAAAAACCTTTCCATAACCAATTGGGCTATACTTGCAAATCGGTTGGAAAATTAAAACATATTACAGGCTGACCCAGAAAAAAACAGAACCCAAATTATTTATTTTCCCATTAAACTAACCTTAAACCCCAAGGCATTTCCAACCCGTCCTTCGGGACAGGGGTCCAGTGAGCTTCGGCCACTGGACCGATCATGTTAAATTAATAGCGTCGATCCCAGGGGGCAATCCCCCCAGGCAACACCTGCCCCCTAAATTTAATGGGGCAGGGCTGGGTTTATTGCCCAGCGCCTGAGGCGCCCCCTTGAGGGGGAATGCTGAAGGGATAGACGCAATTTTTGTTCTTTCCCACCCATGAGCTTCGGTTTGTGGGTGGGCCCACGTTAATAGGGCCTTGTGCCTAACCCGTACAAGTGGGGTACGAGGTAAATAAAAAAAAACCTAAACCCCAATCCTAACCCTAAACCCCCTAGTTAAAATTAACAGTTTTATTACAAAATTTTGGGTTCTGCTTTTTCTGGGTTACCCTAATTTTCCGACCGATTTGCAAGTTTAGCCGCCAATTGTTACGCACGCAGCGGGCAAATAGCAACCCCCCCAAAAAAAACAAAAAAAACAAAAAAAACACCCCCTTTTTTTTATCCAATCAAATGAGATTAATGTAGTAAATAGATTTAAAGATTTTCCTACGAAAAAACAAATTTACTATTTACACACAAACAATGAATTAATCCTTTTAAGTGTCCGTGTCCGATGGGTAAACTGTTTATCTAAGATGGCAAATTAGTCGGCCATCTTTGTTAGACTAGTAAAGAAAAAAGAAAGAAAGAAAGAAAGAAAGAAAAGGAAAGAAAAGGAAGAAAAAGAAAAGAAAAAGATTTGAGTAGAATGGCAAATAATTATTGATTAGAAAGGGAAAATCGATTTATTAGAAAACCTCATCTTGTTAATGAATTAATTAATACAAAGTATTAGATAAACCGAGAAAGAAGAATTGTTGAATTCAATTTCATTGATAAGACAAATAATAACAAGGGCGTAGAACAACTGATTAGAAATATCACAAAAAAAAGGGGGGAAGTTCCCGTTGCAATAGACTGGGATGATAATGAATTGGCATGTGTATTGTGAGGATTAAAAAATACGAAAACAAAACAAAAAAAAAAAACTAAAAAAACAACAACAGACTCCCATGGGGCCTTGACCAGATAAGAGACCCTTTGCGCATGTCCGACAAAAGAAACTGACTCCCTACCCTCGAAATAATACCTCGGCCGTTGGAACTTAGGCCGCAACTGAGTGTATATATTTACCAACCCCTCCGCGCGAGCAGGATGCGACACAAGGTCGATTTCTTAAGCGGAGTTCAACAGGTTTTAATTCAGAGTTTTCCTTCTCCTAGACTGGTTGCCTTACCAAGGTTACCGAGCCCAGTGTGCCATACTATTTATCCATAGCTGGAGGGAGAGTAGGATTCATACATTTCCCAAGGGTATTAGCGCTAAGTGAAATGCAATTACCACGTCCAGGATTTGAACTCGGGGCGACGAGTCCATTTCCCATGACTTTAACCATTACACCACGCGCTTCCTACTATTATAGTAGTGACCACCCAAGCGGATTTAACAGAGTTTTCCTTCTGAGTGTAGGTCGTTTCCTGGCCAGGGGTTATCCCTCGCCACGGCCAACTATGCCCTGTTAAATAAAGCCTGAGTCATAAAACTACCTTTTGCCTTTGTCTCTTTCCTCTTTCGCGACTTTTCATTCCTAAGTTCCATTTCAGCTTACCAGCCCACAAGAACGAAGAACCAAATCTTTTATTGGGGACAAGATACCAGCACCAACGAACGTAACCTAGCCATTGGCTACATCTATCACCATATTTAGTAAACGGTGGTAATAATAATAATAATAATAATAATAATCATAATATAATAATGGAGATTCGCTTCCAGTTTTTGTCTGTAACAAAAACTATGTCACTGCTTACGTCACATTACCCAAAATCCTGATAACATAGAAAAAATACACTCAAAATTTGAACATGCAACATTAGACAGTCCTCATTGTTTTTTTAAAACAAGTTTTAATAAATACATGACTGGTATTATATTTTTTTGTATTACGTTTTTTTGTATTTTTGGTATTACGTTTTTCCTGGCCAAGGGGCGTGTTCTCTTGTCTACGGCCGACTATGTCCCGTTCAATAAAGCCTAAGTCATAAAACTACCTCTTGCCTTTGTCTCTTTCCTCTTTCATGCCTTTTCATTCCTAAGTTCCATTTCAGCTTACCAACCCACAAGAACGAAGAACCAGCTTTTATTGGGAACAAGATACCAGTACCAATAAACATAACTTAGCCCCACAGAATATAATAAGATGGCGGAGAATGGAGCAGAAGAATGGAGATGGAATTATCGAAAGTTCGTACAAAGGTGTTGTTACTTGCTGTCGATAGGTGGTTTGTTTTGTTTGGTTTTACGGCATATCAACTTCAGTGGGTCAACTCTTAAAGTCCTATACTATTGAGCATTCTGGGGTATGGAGGTTATCGTCCTTTGGCTGTGAGCCTCTGTTTCAAACCAACCAATCACGAGCCAGCATACTTTGGCGGCAAAGCCGAATAAGCAAACTCGTGCCTCTTCTGATCCAGCTAGCACTGGGGACAGACCTAAATAAGGGTCGCTCCTCTTCCTCAACAACCAGAATCGGAGTCGGACGCAAAACAGAAGTCCGTCATATCCGAACGGAACAGAGGGCCGTAGAAAGGTCTCCGTTAATACCCCATATTTCAGGATACACCAGATAAGTGGCAAATTTATTTGCGCAAACGAACTAAAGTTTGCAGTCTTTTTGTTATTCTGTAATACAGTCTTATGTTCATTTCTAGTTGTTCGTTTTATTTCTTTAACTCTCACCTGTCTGCCTCACTCGTGGTTAACTCCATACTTCGAACCTTGGAGTACTGCCGTTAGTATTTCATTTCTTTATAATATCGCCTCATTCCACCCGGCTGGAAGTCACATTCGTTTTAACTAATCAGCCCCAAACAATAGCCTTTGTTTAAATTTAATATTAAACATATGTAGAAATCTTTGATTTAAGGAAATAACGGGTAACTTTAGATGCAAAGGTCATTTTTAGCCATTTTTTAAATATATCCTTACAGGAATGCTCTGGACTTAGAAAAATCTCAACAGGATGTTAAATGCCGATAAAGTTTTGAAATAAAGTCATTCTTAATGGACACTCACTGTTTTTTTATAAACACATTTTACTATTTAACCCATAGATGGACCCTAACAGGTACTACCACTCAGGGTCAGAGTGGACCAGGGAGCAATGGTGATGAAGGGATGTTCCACATTTCCCCAAACCTGGAACCATCAGATAGAGTTTAACGTCATTCCCAGGACATGTAGACCACCAGTCACCGCTTTCTAGCACCCATATTATAAAAAGGGTTGTGGATTGCCATAAGGGCAATAGGGTTGGGGCAGTCATATAGGTACTAGGGCTTGACATGACCAGCCGATTAAATAAAATATACTCTGAGAAGAAATGTTAATGTCGACTATCTAAAATATCAAATGAAAAAAAAAAGAAAAAAAGAATCCATGCTGTTATCATTTAAATTTTATTTTTTAATTATCTTCACGAATATAAATCAAATCTTTACTATTTTTGCTCAAAAACCAAGCCCTGGTGATATTTAATGAGTATATATATTTACTTTGTAGTTAATTGTCTTATTTTCGATGTTTCCCCTGGACATACAGATACACACAAATGTCTTTATATATGTATAGATAGATGTAAATTAAATAAATTCTAATTTTATTCAGTACGAACCAATAAAAGTTTTTTTGGTTAAATTTTGCTGCAAAAAATCTAAGAAGTCAGTGCGTATTATACATGAAGATAAACTTTTTTCAGTCCAAAGTTAGGGATCAGTATTATACACGAGTGTGTGTTATACACACATAATTACAGTAAATTGCTATAACTAATTTTATTCAGTACGAACCAATAAAAGATTTTTTGGTTAAATTTGGCTGCAAAAAATCTAAGAAGTCAGTGCATATCTTATTATAATGGAATTATGTGTTTGTCTGTCTGTAACCGAAACTATATTACTATACAAGTCACAATTCCTTTGTTATTTACATCATATTCTCCATGATTTTATTTTTTATTTAAACCTCATTTATTAATAAAATTGTTTTACATTACTTACACTGTTGACCATATCTACATACTAATAACATGCAATTGTATTTATATATACAACAAAATAGTGGATTACAGTGTGAATGGGAAGGCTAATTAGCATATTGATCTTAAAAATTTGATTTTAATAAATATATGCTTAGTATTATTTATTTCTAATTGTTTGGTTTTATCTTATTGAATATGAGCAAAAATATCGGGGATAAATCTTAAAAGAAGTCCATTAAAAAGAAGAAATAACTGTAATTTTATTCTTTACTTTCTATTTTAACTAAATAGTTAACTTAGGAAAATTTACCAATGAAAGACGGGAGTAATGGAAAATGATGGAAGAGTTAGTTTCAAAGTTGTTCTATTTTTCAATCATACTCCCTCTGTTCAAAATCTTTTTATCTACATTCTTATTCAGTTTCATTAGCCTTTCTAATTTAATATGATATTTTATTATAAAATTTAACTAAAATACTAGCACCCGGAGGGTGCATATATTTGCTAGTTATATATAAAGATGAACTTTTTTCAGTCCAAAGTTAGGGATTCGTATTATACACGAGTGTGTGTTATACACACATAATTACAGTAAATTGCTATAACTCAACAATGTGTCCTTGTCCTGTTGCCATAATGGTAAGAAAAACTATTAATATTTATTTCTATAATAAGCATTAAAATAACAGAAATGTAGCACAAAGCCTAACATATTTGCGAAGGTGTTATATTCATGATTTACATTTTTCTTATTCACTGACCCAAAGAGAAAACGTGATGTCAGTTTCCGGTAAAAACAAAACAAAAAAGAACCCCCCCCAAAAAAAAAAACAAAACAAAACAAAAAAACAAAAACAATCAAAAACTATTTATATTGTCATGTTTATAAATAGGTTTCATCTAGAAAATACATAACCAACGCCAGATTATCATTATTATATTGTATACTAGCAGCGGCTACCCGGCGTCGCTTGGGTAGAGGGGGATTTTTAAAAGTTAGTCCCGCAGATCTATTATTACTGAATCGTGAGTTGAATCCTCGTGTGATGCCCCATTTAAATCCCTATATATATATATATATATATATATATATATATATATATATATATATATAGACCTTGCATTGATCCAGCTACTCTGATAAGAAATGTTAATGTCTACTATCTGAAATATTAAATGAAAAAAAAAACAAAAAAAAAAGAATCCATGCTGTTATCATTTAAATTTTATTCTTTAATTATCTTCATGAATATAAATGAAATCTTGAATTATTTTTGCTCAATTTTTAAATTAAATCATTTTTGCTCAAAAACCAAGCCCTGGTGATATTTAATGTATATATATATATATATATATATATATATATATATATATATATATATATATATATATTTACCAACCCTTCTAGTACGTATATAAAGGGCAGTTGTGGGAATCTGTATGTCCAGAGGAAACTTTGATAATAAGACAATTAACAACAAAGTATATATACACATTAAATCGTCGCCCGAGTTCAAATCCTGGACGTGGTAATTGATTTCACTTAGCGCTAATACCCTTGGGAAAGGTATGAATCCTACTCTCCCTCCAGCTGTGGGTAAATAGTAGGGCAGACTGGGCTATTTTAACCCTGGTTAGGAAACCGGTTTAGGAGAAGGAAAACTCTGAATTCAAGACCTGTTGAACTCCGCTTAAGAAATTGACCCTGTGTCACATCCTGCTCATGTGGAGGGGTTGGTAAATATATATCAGACTAAGCAAAGATGGTTAAATAACAAGACGAATATAAAAATAAATAGGTCACATCTCCTTTTACAATTAGGATGCTTTCAATTTTATTGGTGAGAGCAAAACAAGACATTCATAACATTGTTTATGGAAAAGACTGACAATTTAACGTTTGGGAAGAAAACTAGCTAATTTACCAGTGGCGCCCACTGGCGGTGAATGTTTGGGCCACGGGGAAATATTTTTAAAAAGCCATAATTTCAGAAACTGATTTTTCACAGTAGACAAACAAGTCTTTCTCAGTAGAATTTTCTGACTCTTATGGGGAGTTTGGCCCCCTATTTACGTGCATGTTGAATTGGATACATCTATTAATAATGGAGATTCGCTTCCGGTTTTTGTCTCTAATAAAAACGACGTCACTGCTTACGTCACACTGCCTAAAATTGTCATAACATAGAATAAATACACTCAAAATTTGAGCATGCAATGTTAGACAGTCCTCATTGGTTTTTTTTAAACAAGTTTTAATAAATACATACCTGGTATTATCTATCTATATATAGTTTTTTTTATCTTAATATATATTTAAAGTTATCAGAACTAAGTTTCCATTTCAATTTTTTAATTTTTTACTCCTTTAATAAATTTATTTTATTTTTTACTCCTTTAATAAATTTAATGATTTTACTTTACTTATGATACAAACTCTCTGATATTAAATTTTCAACTAAGGTAATATCTATTTTACGTCGCTCAGAGGGCGATTTTATTATTTTGCTAGTTAAAATAATTAAGTTTTCTGAAACAAGTAATTTTACAATTGTATAAGTTAAGTTTAGAATTATGTAAACAAAAGACAATCGAATAATATTAGTTTAGAAATATTTTAGCAACAATAGAAACAATGGTTTAAATTCCATTGAAAATATGTACGCTATCGGAATGTTACAAAATCATCCGATATTTACGTCATTAGTAAGCAGCTGATATTTGAAAATTCCAATATTAAATTTAACTTAATGATCATGTAGACAATGACAAAAGAAAATTATAAAAAGGTTCATAGAGCTGAAAAACTTCAGTGGGAGCTTATGCTCTTCCCAACTCGACAGAGTGGGAGCGGATGCTCCTAATTCGACAGAGTGGGAGCGGATACTCCATAACTCGACACAATGGAGAGAGGACGCTGTCCGAGACATAAAATACGACTCAACAGGTCCGTCTATTTTTCCGTTTCATATTTTCTCTCTCTTCTTCTCAATACGACACAAGTTTCAATCACAGACATTGTTTTATCAAAACTGCTACAATGCTGACACATCCAAACGCACAAATATAAACAAAACATACGCACTTGTCACACACAACTATGTACAGACACATACAGTCGGCAACATCGCTAAAAGAACAATTGAATAGACCAATTGTAAATTAATGTATATAAAGTTGTTTATTGTATCAATTTTGTCTTCTTCTTCTTTTGTTTTCTACGGAAACTACATTTCCGTCGTATTATACATTTAAACTATGGGGATCAAAACTTGGATCTTCTTCACTCACACAAACATCGAGCAATCACGGTCCCTACAGTATACACAAGACTATAAATCTGAGAATAAGCTAGATGGGAGATGCACAAGAATACTACGTGCAGTCTTGAACAAGTCGAGGAAACAGAAAGAAAGAAGTGTTGCCCAGAAAAATAGATATTGCACAATTTTATGCTAGGAATTTAGCAAACTGACTTTCACTTTGAAACAAGCCGGGAGCCATTTTGAATGTATCCGTGCGAAATATACATATCTTAGAATCGTTTCGAAAACAATACAACTGCATGTTTTAACACAAAAATATCATAAAATGTGTTCTTAATAACAATTAAGTTCATTTCAGATAATGCGCACGCGCAATTTTATGCTAGGAATTTTGACAACTAAAGGTGAAAATTAACAAGTAAAAGTAGGTATCTACCCAGCCCGTTTGCCATGGGTTGTGGCAAGTATCGGACTTCCAACGGGGACAGAACTTGCTATTCAGTAGTAATGGATCTGCGAGACTAGCTTGCAAACCATTACACCACGATGGGAAGTAAAAGTAAATACCGTTATATATAACGGGAACTAAGCTAGTTTTAAAATAAAGGAACATATGACCTTTTGCGATTTCGTTTCAAAAGGACATTTTTTCATTTACACTGGCAAAATCCGGTTGTTTGTTAACAGACAATTTTAGAGGTCTTTCTTTAAATTATAAAACTATAATTATAAAAACCATAACCCTAACCCATAACCCTAACCCCTAACAACCGGATTTTGACAGTGTAAATGAAAAAATGTCCCGATGTAACGAGATCTCAAAGGTGAAAATTACCCATTGTCTTTCCGATCCTAGTAATGATTCAACTTCTGGAATCATTTTGAAAAATTTGGACAGTTTGCCTACCAAGGGCGGTGAAGATCTCATCCAAATAATGACGTTCTTAATAACAATTAAGTTCATTTCAGATAATGCGCACGCACAATTTTATGCTAGGAATTTTGACAACTGAAGGTGAAAATTACCCATTTTTTTTTTAGCAAAGAAAAGAAAAATAAATTAATAAAATTGGTTAATATAGAAAAAGAAAGAAAGAAGTGTTGCCCAGAAAAATAATAGTGAATATATATATATATTTATATATATATATATAAGTCGACACGCACATACCAAAACAAAATCCGACGCCTTTATATATATATATATATATATATATATATATATATATATATATATATAAGGAGTCGGATTTTGTTTTGGTATGTGCGTGTCGACTTATAACACAATAAAGAGACATCATTGAGCATTAAAATCACATACACTTTAATATGTTTATAATAAGGAAAAGTACAAAATTTAGTTTTTGCGTTTTTCTGATTAAATGATATAATTCAATGATTAAAAATCAATTGATTTGGGAAATTCTTCACCGATCTTCTTTAGCACGAAAAAGCAAATATCACACATATTTATAGGCGAAATTTAATGCTTTTTCGAAAATCATTTTTCTTTTGTAATTTACTATTAATTGTAAAAAAAAAATCTTGATTTTTTGGAGAACAAAAAAAAATATTTAAAACCATGAGGTACCTTTTTAAAAATGGTATTTTAAATGTACCCCCACCCAAAAAAAAAAGAAAAGAAATTGTTTGGTTTGGTTTGTTTTGTTTTACGACACATCAACCTCAGTGGGTCATTTAATGCCGATTATGTTTTGAAATAAATCAATTCTTAATGGATAATACAATTTTTTTATAAATACATTTTTCTATTTAACCCACAGATGGGACACTAACAGGTACTACCACTCCGGGTCAGAGTGGACCAGGGAGCAATGGTGATGAAGGGGTGCTCCACATTCCCCAAACCTCCAAAACTGGAACCTCACCATCAGATAGTAAAGTAAAAAGTCGTCGGGGCGGCTTAATGTCGGTATCAGCCAATCAGCGAGGGAATCTATCCCCTTTTCACTAGCGCTAGACCAAGGAGATTGTTTTTGCATCTGAGGCGAAGCGCCACACCTACCACCAGCTCCTTACTTTACCGCACAGATCCCTGTGCTAGTCATACGCTGAGTTGTCGGGGACAGGTATCGAACTAGGAACCTAGTGGTCTCTAGCCGAACACTCTACCGACTGAGCTAACCCGGCCCCTTAACGTAATTCCCAGGACATGTAGACCCGCAGCCACCGCCTTCTAGCACCCATATAATAAAAAGGGGTTGGGGCTTGCCAAAAAGAAATTGTAATATGAAAAACTTTACATATACGTAAAAAAAAAAATTATATATATATATATATATTGAAAATTTCATCTTCAAATTGATTCACAGTCTCCGACATTGGAAAATTCGGTTTGGAAAATCCAAATAAACTTGGATGTCACGAATTTCGGTAGAAGCCAGATTATGGCAGCCATGTTGTAGTGAATACTTTTAGAGATAAAACTCGGAGTAGGCGGATGAGTCAAGTCACATCGAGACTCCATTTTAGATTATATCTAAGCCTTATTGTAACAGGAAGACTTGATCGTACAGGCCTTCTCGCTTGGTAAGAATATCGATTGTTAGAGGATGACCCAAACGAATAAAAACTCATCTTTTTTTTGCTACGTTTAGTTTGGTTTGGCTTTTGTTTTACGGCATATCAACCTCAGTGGGTCATGTTGTTGGATTGTTTTGTATATAGTTATTTACTAAGCTTAGCTTAGATATGGCACAAGGCCAGAAGTATGGGGCTCCCAATGAGAAACGAACTCACTAACAATGGTTTACGAAGCGAGCTTGCTAACCATTACACAACCTGAGGTGCCTAGGTGTTTTGTATATACATACATATTTACTAAGCATAGCTTAGATGTGGCACAAGGCCAGAAGTGTGGGGCGCCCAGTGAGAATCGAAGTCACTAACAATGTTCTGCGAATCTAACTTGCTAACCATTACACCACGTGAGGTTTTGTATATAAGGCGTGCCTCAATGGGTCACTTCTATTTATAGACTCGGCTATAAGCACGTGACCTGGGAAAGATTCCTGTTGTCCAATCACTGACAGTGCTGCTGCTGCTGTTGTTGTATTTATACTAGCTGATTCTTAACCTTAGCTCATTGCTATTTGTATCATCTTGGACGTCGGACCTAAAGGACACACTATTCCACAAGGACTTATTGGTTTACTCACTTGTTTACTTTAAGTTCTTTTAAAACTGGAACCAACGATGGCGGCCAGTTACTCAACACATGTAATGCTGATAAAGTTTTGAAATAAATTTATTCTTAACAGATACTTATATTTTTATAAACAGATTTTTCTAGTATTGTTTGAATTATTCGGACTATTCTCCTCATCTTTATTGTTATCTGTACAACCTTTCGGCCTATGTGCCCTCCAGCTTTCTTCAGGTATTTCTTGTCGGACTTGGTAACCGACACAGATAACAATAAAGATGAGGACAATAGTCCAATAATCCAAATAATACTAATTATCAAGCCTCATCTAAAAAATTCAGAGAAATAGTGTAGATAACAATAAAGATGAGGACAATAGTCTGAATAATCCAAATAATACTAATTATCAAGCCTCATCTAAAAAATTCAGAGAAATAGTGTAGATAACAATAAAGATGGGGACAATAGTCCAATAATCCAAATAATACTAATTATCAAGCCTCATCTCAAAAATTCAGAGAAATAGTGTAGATAACAATAAAGATGAGGACAATAGTCCAAAGAATCCAAATAATACTAATTATCAAGCCTCATCTAAAAAATTCAGAGAAATAACACATTTTTCTATTTAACCCATAGATGGGATCCTAAAAGGTACTACCACTCCGGGTCAGAGTGGACCAGGGAACAATGGTAATGAAGGGATGCCACACATTCTCCAAACCTCCAGAACTGGAACCTCACCATCAGAGTTTAACGTCATTCCCAGGACATGAAGACCCTCAGCCACCGCCTTCTAGCACCCATATGATAAAAAGAGTTGGGACTTGCCGTAAGGCCAATAGGATTGGGGCAACCATATAGGTACTAGGGCTTAACGTGACCACCCAATTGATCGGAGGGGGCCTCTCCAACCGCCCGTCTAGCCTAAGTAAAAGACAAAAAATTGACCTTAGATAATCGATTTAATTAATTTTAATTCGTTTTTAAAATGTAAAGCAGACGACATTACACCACGAAAAGACGCCTAAAAAGCTACCAAAATATACAATACCTCTTAGAATGTCAAGAATGCGCTCATTTCATCGATGTAAGAAAAACAATTATATTTAATGATATGTAAGTATAAAACTCATCCTATTAACCCTTTTTGAACCGGTAAGCCTGATATTTCGTGATCAATGAGATTAATATCAAAATATTAATAACAAAGGGATTAATATAACCATTAATCATAACCCCCTCCCCTTTTTTGTAGCACAATGGGATAATTTTGAATAAAGATGTCTGTCCCCTGGAGCAAAATTTGTTTTATACTCGATTTTTCTTTAGCTCATGTGCAAGGTATTTGAAGGTTGATACATTCAATCTACGATGATAGCTGACATTGTTTCTAAAAATTGAATCCCCGTTTGAATTATTCAAATCTGTAAACTGGAACCTCACCATTAGATTAGATTTTGGAGGATATGTGCTTAACAGAAGTCATACTTAATTCTGAAAATTAATTAGTTAATAATTAATCAATTTAGGCGGGCATATATGTTCAAATGTAAGGCTAAATAAGTCGAGAAAAGGTCAATCCCTGAATGTACATTTCGACCTATTAGGTCTCATCAGCAAGGTTATAAACATGGGAGATTATTAAAATAACAATATATATATATATATATATATATATATATATATATATATATATATATATATATATATATATATATTGCTAATTAAAATAACAATTCATATATATATATATATATATATATATATATATATATATATATATATAAGGAAAAATGAGTAAAGAAAAGAAATGTAGATGATGATGATAATAATAGGAAAAATGTATAAAATGTTCCGTACACAGAGAGATTTTGACAACCTTCATCAGAGTGATTTTTTTTATTTTTTGAGTTGTCTCCAACTAAAAAAAAAAAATCACTTTAAAAAAATCATTTCAACTCCATCTGATTATTTTAATAATAATAATAACGTAAATCCGTATACATTTTGATAAACAGACCGAAACACATGTGTAAGTGATATCGATTAAAAGTGATATCGATAAAATTCATTTTTATCCATCTACATTTCTTTTCTTTACTCATTTTTTCCTCATATTGTCGGATTCATTTTCCATTCTCACATATATATATATATATATATATATATATATATATATATTAATATATATATATATATAATATATATATATATATATATATATATATATATATATATATATATATATATATATATATATATATATATATATGCTAATTAAATAACAATTCATATATATATATATATATATATATATATATATATATATATATATATATTGCTAATAGTTTAATGCCATTCCCAGGACATGAAGACCCCCAGCCACCGCCTTCTAACACCCATATGATAAAAAGGGTTGGGGCTTGCCATAAGGGCAATAGGTTTGGGGTAAGTATATGCGGTAATTTACATAAGAAATTAAGTTAATTATTTTTATATAAATATTTTGTTTCAAAAAGATGCAAGTCTGTTTAATTTGATACTCATGTTATTCGAATTGAGCTGAACTTGCATAAAGGTGTCAAAATTAGGGTGACCCAGAAAAAAACAGAACCCAGATTATTTATTTATTTTTCCATTAAACTAACCCTAAACCCCAACCCCAAACCTAACCCTAAACACCCCTAGTTAAAATTAAGTTTGATTACAAAATTTGTGGGTTCTGTTTTTCATCGGTATATAGGTTGACCCAGAAAAAACAGAACCCAAATTATTTATTTATTTTCCCATTAAACTAATCTTAAACCCCAACCCCAACCCTAACCCTAATCCTAACCCTAAACTCTAACCCTTGACCCCATAGTTAAAATTAACAGTTTTATTACAAAATTTGTGGGTTCTGTTTTTTCTGGGTCACTCTAATTTTGACACCTTTGTGCAAGTTCAGCCTCGAATTGTTTCAATTTCAGATTTGTATCAGAAAAAAAAAAAAAAAAAAAAATTCAAAAATATCTTAACATGAGTGAGAACTTTATTTACTTTTATTTTATGCACTGAATTTGTGAACAACAGGAAGTTAGATCTCCATTTAAAAAAAAAATGTGGGAAGAAATAGAGAAGCTAATGAAATTTATTTTTTTTTCAGTTGCACTTGGAGTGATATATCGAATTAGAAAAAAAAAAAATAAAAAAAATAAAACAAAAAATAAAAAAATAAAAAACAAAAACAAAAACAAAAGTAAGAAACAACAACAAAAAAACACATTACTATAATTCAGTTGTATGGTTTCTCCATTATTTCTGGAACTGAAAATGGTTTAATTTTTTTTCTTAAAATTAGAAAAGAAAAAATACACTTATAATTTGTGTAGGCAATTTTTTTCTCATTCACTTTCTGATATTTAAAAGCTTCAAACTTAGGAATTCAATAAATTCTAGATCAAAGATTTAACTGAAAATTATTCATCATTGCGCTTACTTTTTGTATAATTCCCAATTTACTTAGTGTTGTATACCCTTCTTTACTTCTTCTATTCTTCTTCTGACGTCCTGATATCTTAAGTTCTTCTAGCATCTCTTTTAGCGTCTCTTCTAGCGTCTTGGTGACTTCATCTTGGTCAGTTGCACTTAACTCATTTCTTCTCTTAAATCAGTCTTGTTACCAAGACATTCATTAATCACAAGACCGTGTTACTTTTCTTAAACTTTTATTTCCTTAACTAAACATTTTGTATAACTAAATATCTGACTAACATAGTGCGCGTATGCAGTGTGAGTTCCAGTTAAGGCAGAACATCCTCTCTGCCTGACGTCTAAACTGAAAACTGAGGACTCAACCAGGTCCCACATGACTTCACGTATTTCGCGGGCTTTCTGTACTATTCCATGGAAAGTCCCGCCCGTGATATGAAAAGGGCCATCCCTTTAGAAATACAGGGGATTGATAATAATCTTATGCAACCGCATAGATTATGTAACAATAGGGGTGGTGGGATGTGTGTGAGTGGGGGGCGGGTTGTTTCGACATCATTACACAATTTTATTGCAGACTGAAAAAACAAAATGAAAAAAACAAAAAATGGAGTAAAACAATCATCAATTGAATATTTTCAGAATTTTTTAAATCAGAAATCATTAAACATTGTTGTTTATTGATTTTAACGGCATATCAACCCGTCTGGGGTTATATCATGCTTAACGGTTAGGAAGTGATACATATTGGGTATTTATATTTATACTTTTTAGTAATTGGTTCTCACAATGTGACTCCATGAGTAAATTAAAAATATTCCAGGACGAATCCAGACCCGCAATCTTAAGCATCACGGGTCGCCCCATTGGGAGAGGGGCTTACCCCTCTGCAGAGGTGCATTCTAAAGCCCCACCGACAGGGCTGCAAAGATTTGTAGGAGGGACCCCATAAAGACCCAAGCACTGGCCCTGCTTACTTCCAAAATCTTTTTGTACCTGAGAAAACAGACATCTCTTAAAATAAATGCAAATGTCAGTGTGTCACATTTTTTCAACTTTACTCCTAGAGGCCGTAGCCCAATATATTATACAATTTTGGAATCAGACCGACTCCATGAGTAAATTAAAAATATTCCAGGACGAATCCAGACCCGCAATCTTGAAATTTTGGATTCCTAAGCTTTAATAACTGCAATTGTTTGTGATTTTTTTTTGCAACAATTTTTTTAATATGATAATTCTCATAACTTAGAAATAAATTGTTTGTATGGAAAGTAAGGTACAAGAAATTGTATTTGAATTAAGTGGCAGAAGCAGAATTATCATTGAACTTATAAAAGCTAAGCTTAAATATTAATGCAATTCTTAAATGCTGGACTATTTTGAAATATTTGTTGTAATAACTTATGACTTAATAAACGTCATGGAGTGAATAACGTTTCAGGCTTCCTGGGGGCCATTACAAAAAAAAGAAGAAGAAAGAGAAAAAGAAGAAAAAGAAGAAGAAGAAAAAGAAAAAAGAAGAAAAAGAAGAAGAAAAAAAGAAGAAGAAAGAAAAGAAAAAGAAAAAGAAAAAAAGAAGAAAAGAAGAAGAAAAAAGAAGAAAGAGAAGAAAAGAAAAGAAAAAAAGAAGAAAAAAGAAGAAAAAGAAAAAAAAGAAGAAAGAGAAGAAAAGAAAAAGAAAAAAAAGAAGAAAGAGAAGAAGAAGAAGAAGAAAAAGAAAAGAAGAAAAAGAAAAAAGAAAAAAGAAGAAAAGAGAAGAATAAGAAAAAGAAAAAAAGAAGAAGAAAGAGAAGAAGAAGAAAAAGAAAAAGAAAAAAAAAGAAAAAAGAAGAAAAAGAAAAAAAAGAAGAAGAAGAAGAAGAAGAAGAAGAAGAAGAAGAAGAAGAAGAAGAAAAAACGAAGAAAAAAAGAAAAAAGAAAGAAAGAAGAAGAAAAAGAAAAAGAAAAAAAGAAGAAGAAAGAGAAGAAAAAAGAAAAAGAAAAAAAAAGAAGAAAAAAAGAAGAAAAGAAAAAAAAAGAAGAAGAAGAAGAAAGAGAAGAAGAAGTAAAAGAAAAAGAAAAAAAGAAGAAAAAAGAAAAGAAAAAAGAAGAAAGCGAAGAAGAAAAACAAAACAAAAAAAGAAGAAGAAGAAATAGAAGAAGAAGAAAAAGAAAATAAAAAAAGAAAAAAACAAAACAAAAAAAAAGAAGAGAAGAAAGAAAGAAGAAGAAAAAGAAAAAAAAAAAGAAAAAAAAGAAAAAAAGAAAAAAGAAGAAGAAGAAGAAAAAGAAGAGAAGAAGAAGAAGAAGAAGAAGAAGAAGAAGAAGAAGAAGAAGAAGAAGAAGAAGAAATATATTCTATGGTATAATTTTATTTCCCTCAAAAAAGAGAGAATATCTTCCATGTTGACGTTTTCAAACATATTTTTCATATTGTTTGCTTTAAAATAACGGTTTCTGATGTGAGCAAAAAACCTACAGTCCATGAATAAGTGTTTAACTGTCAAAGGTGTTTGACATGTTCCACATTGTGGTTGTTGTTCTTGTTTAAGTATATAGGAGTGCGTTAGTCTTTTTATGACCAATGCGTAATCGGGACACAAATGTTAAACATGTTCAGTTTGGTTTCTTTGTTTAAATGACATTATAATATTATTTAAACTAGTACAAAATAAAAAACAACCTCCGGGCGATGCAAAAATAGATTTTTGAAACATATTGCCTGATGGGTGGGAGTAAAAAATTCAATGTCAGCGAGTTTGTACCCTAAGTAAATAAAATCATCAAATTCATGAAAGGATTAAAAATAAAACAATTTGAAATGTAAACTTTAAATATGTATTAAAATAAAACAAACTATATATAGATATATAATACCAGTCATGTATTTATTAAAACTTGTTTTAAAAGAGGACTGTCTAATGTTGCATGTTCCAATTTTCAGTGTATTTATTCTAAGTTATGACGATTTCGGGTAATGTGACGTAAGCAGTGACGTAATTTTTGTTACAGACAAAAACGGAAGCGAATCTCCATTATTAACAGATAAAAGGATGTTGTTTAGAAATAGTATTACACAATTTGTAACATTTATTTTTGTCAGATATAATATAAATGCAAATAATCGTCTGTTGGTTTGTTTACAAATGTTTGAAGCGGAAGTTAAGAATAAGTCTTAAAGAAATAATATGGTTTTGTTGGTTGATGAATGCCTTGACAAAAAGACTGACCAAGAAGAAGAAAATGAATCAAGGATGACCAACCAACAGGAACATAGAAATAGAAGTCAACATGGAGAGAAAGAATAGAAACGACTAGAGATCACCAATGACAAAAGAAGTAAGTAATGCAAGTTATGCATCTCATCTCTGTCTACCCGTCTATCTCTTCCACCTCTCTCTGTTAAAGAACTGACCAAGAAGAAGAAAATGAATCAAAGATGAACAACCAACAAGAACATAGAAATCGAAGTCAACATGGAGAGAAAGAATAGAAATGACTAGAGATCACCAATGACAAAAGAAGTAAGTAATGCAAGTTATGCATCTCTCTGTCTACCTGTCTATCTCTCTCCCCTCTCTTTGTTAAAGAACTGACCAAGAAGAAGAAAATGAATCAAAGAGGAACAACCAACAAGAACATAGAATCGAAGTCAACATGGAGAGAAAGAATAGAAATGACTAGAGATCACCAATGACAAAAGAAGTAAGTAATGCAAGTTATGCATCTCTCTGTCTACCTGTCTATCTCTCCCCCCTCTCTTTGTTAAAGAACTGACCAAGAAGAAGAAAATGAATCAAAGAGGAACAACCAACAAGAACATAGAAATAGAAGTCAACATGGAGAGAAAGAATAGAAACGACTAGAGATCACCAATGGCCAAAGAAGTAAGTAATGCAAGTTATGCATCTCATCTCTGTCTACCTGTCTATCTCTCTCCCCCTCTCTTTGTTAAAGAACTGACCAAGAAGAAGAAAATGAATCAAAGATGAACAACCAGCAAGAACCTAGAAATAGAAGTCAACATAGAGAGAAAGAATAGAAACGACTAGAGATCACCAATGACCAAAGAAGTAAGTAATGCAAGTTATGCATCTCATCTATGTCTGTCTATCTCTCTCCACTCTCTCCAGTAAAAGGACACTTGTATATATGCCCAACATGTTGGTATATAACACTAGCATCACTAGAATCACGTGAAGTCAGGTGAGAGGTAGTTAACTGATCAGTACCATGGTGTTGTTGGTCGATGCATGTGTTAGCAAAAAGACTGACCAAGAAGAAGAAATGAATCAAAGACGAGCAACCAACGAAATAGAAAGAAGCTAGACATCATACGAACGGCCAGAC
>CM042174.1:223225-243225 GCA_023376005.1 Doryteuthis pealeii
GAAAAAAAAAGAGAGAGATTTCCTCAACTGTCGAACGGAATCCCATAATTCAATACATCAGGGGCAGATTGTATTCATTCTGTTACCCGTGCTGAGAAGGATTTTCTGGTCCGTTAGCAAATTCGTCCTTGAGATATCGCTTATCTCTCCCACTGAACCAAAATATATAAGATTTTTTTATGCACTGCCTGACACAGAGATTGAACTCGCGACCTCCGCGTAACTAGATACACTTTAGCTAATGCCTCTGTCCCTTGAGACAATTTAATGGCAATAAATTGACGTCTTAAACCTAATGTCATTTTTATCTCTTCCACTCGAACTAGAATTACGCGTCTTGTAAGGAGGCCTTGTCGTGTAATGGTTATCATAGTAAGAAAAGGATTCGACGAGGAGAGTTCAATTCCTGAATGAGGCTATTTGCGTTTCACCTCACGAAAGGCATGAATCCATCTTTCCCTCTCCAAGCTGTGGTTTGTTTGTTTGTTTTGTTTTGTTTTACGGCACATCAACCTCGTTGGGTCATTTAATGCCGACAAAGTTGTGAAATAAATTCATTCTTAATGCATAATACAATTTTGTTTATAAACTCATGAAGGGGTGCTCCACATTCCCCAAACCTCCAGAACTGGAACCTCACCATCAGATAGAGTTTAACGTCATTCCCAGGACATGTAGACCCTCAGCCACCGCCTTCTAGCCCCCATATGATAAGAAGGATTGGGGGTTGCCATAAGGGCAATACGGTTGGGGCAATCATATAGGTGCTAGGGCTTGACGTGGCCAGCCGATTGATCGGAGGGGGCCTCTCCGACCGCCCGTCTAGCCCAAGAAAAGCCTAAAGTGGAATATTGCAAGTCATGGACTGCTCAGCCACCTGGGTTCTATCCTTAAGCATCACGTGTCGCCACCCACGGCCAACAGGTGGCCCCATTGGGGGAGTCTTACCCCCCTGCAGAGGTGCAGTCGGTGCATTCTAACGCCCCAGCCGACAGGGGGTTCCAAGCTATGGGTAAATGATGTAGTAGACTGAGCTCTTTAACTTTGGCACAGTAAACCAATTCAAGAGAAGGAAAACTCTAAATTCAAACGAGTTGTGCCCCCCTTGAAAATTGACCTTGTGTCACATCCTGTTTGTGGTGGAGGGGTTGGGTAAATACACTCATGTCTTATACCAATCATAAATACACATGACAGTATTTAACTTGACACAAAGAAATAAGCGTAGACATTTTGGTGCCACTGCCAACGGTTTGTGGTGAAGGGGCAGCTGTGAGCGGATTCAAGTAGGCAAAGAGTTAAATAAAATCTCCTTTTGTCCAAAGTCCAAATTTTTTTAGTACAGAGACATTAAATTTAGGAAAGAAGAGAGACTGAAAATGTGATTGAATTTGTGTAATAAGTAAGTGAGAGTCACATCCTCTAACTTATTATTACCACCCCATTTGGAGAACTTTCTGGTGTTTAAAAGAATATATAAGCTCTTAATAAAGTGTACCAATGATTATAAGTAGAATAAAGCTTTCCAAAGCCTATCAGTGTTATTGTTTATTATTACAACTAGCAACAGAAAACACCCTCCGGGCGTCGTAAAAATTAATTTTTGAAAGACATTGCCTGAGAGAGTGGGAGTTAAAAATTCAATGTCAGAGGGTTTGTATCATAAGTAAGACAAATCCTCATATTTATTAAAGGAGTAAAAAAAAAAAAAAAAAAAAATAATAAATAAAACAATTTGAAATGAAAACTGACCCTGTCTCTCTCAAATAAAATATGTTGCGTGCATGTAATAATCAAACAATTATTTTGAATATTTTCCACATCAATTTTCACAAAATCGTAGGTATAAAATAAATTTGTAAACTTTTTAGTTAACTTCTTGTTACTGTAAACAAAAAAAAGGGACGAGAGTAAAAAACAATTTTTTAAATTGCTTACTCAAATTTTGGGTGTATATAGCATAAGAATATTGTGATGTAAGCTGTGACGTAGAGCTATGACGTAGTTTTTGTTACAGACAGAAATACTGACAATCTCTATTATTAATAGTTTTACAAGAAATTATTCCTTTTTTTCTGTATATGTATTAAAGTTTTTTAAAAGTTCATTGAGTACGCGTTAAAAATCTGAATAGAAAAAAATTGAAAAGGCGTAATGAAAACTTAGAGTCGGCCATGTTAAAATTATTTTACTTGCGTTGGTCACGAAAGAGGTTTCCTCATTCATTAAGCTTTGCGTAGATATGGCACACACAGACCCCCAAGTCAGCTGTTATGAAGTGGCTACCCATTTCAGAACTGAACGGGCTGACTACTTATCTTTGGTGATCTGACGAGAATTAATTCTTTCTGTATGACTTGCTTTCAGAAGCGGCAAAAGCTGCTGTTGCTGCTGCTGTTGTTGCTATTTCTTTTTATAAAGTATTTGATGAGATCATTAATTTTTGAGGCAGATTCTTCTTCTTCTTCTTCTTCTTCTTCTTATTATTATTATTATTATTATTCACTCCTTTTGAGTTTTCACACCAGTGTTAGCTGATGGTCTTTCACTGGAGTCTGAGTGACAGCAAGTCTACTCAGGTCTCCAGGACTCTTCTCAGTATTCTGGCAGCAGTGCAGTGTTCTGAATGGTTTCAATCCTTCCTCTGATTTCCAAACTTTCCAAACCCTTTTCTAATCCTTTTGGGACTGTTCCAAGTGCACCAACCACAATTGGTATCACTTTGACCTTCATATTCCATAACTTTTTCAGTTCTCTGGCAAGGTCCAGATATTTGTCCATTCCTCACTTTCATTTCTTTTTTTCTTTTTTGTTATTTTCGTACTTTGCTCTTTTTATTTCATCTTAATTCTGTACTCTTCTTATTGTTATTCTTGTTCTTGTTCTTCTTGACTTTCAATTCTTCTTCTTCACTTTCAATTCTTCTTCTTCTTCTTCTTCTTCTTCTTCTTCTTCTTCTTCTTTATTCCCTTTTTGTTTGCTTTCTTTAAGACTAGCAGCGGCTACCCAGCGTCGCCTGGGTAGATGAGGATTTTTAAAAAAATGTTAGTCCCGCAGATCCATTATTACTGAATCATGAGTTGGATCCTCGCAGGATGCCCCATTTAAATCCCTATGTAAAAAAAATAGACCTTGCATTGATTCAGCCACTCTAAAAAGAAATGTTAATGTCTACTATCTAAAATATTAAATGAAAAAAACCTATACTGTTATCATTCAAATCTTATTATATAGCCTGGGGAACTTCGTTCTCCTATATCTTATTATAATGGAGATTGTGTGTTTTTCTGTCTGTAACCGAAACTAAATCACTACTCAAGTCACAATTCCCTTAGTAATTGACGCCACATTCACCATGAATTTATCCTTATTTTAACCTCAATTATTAATAAAATTGTTTTACATTATTTATACTGTTAACCATATCTACATGATATTTACCGCGTACCCCACTTGTACGGGTCAGGCACAAAGTCCCTATTAACGTGGGACCACCCACAAGCCGAAGCTCATGGAGTGGCGGGTGAAAAATTGCGTTGATCCCGTCGGTATTCCCCCTCAAGGGGGCGCCTCAGGCACTGGGCAATAAACCCAGCCCTGCCCTTTAAATCGAGGGGGCAGGTGTTGCCTGGGGGGATGGCCCCCTGGGATCGACGCCGTTAATTATATCAATGGTCCAGAGGCCGAAGCCACTGTTGACCATATCTACATACTGTATTTACCGCGTACCCCCACTTGTACGGGTCAGGCACAAAGTCCCTATTAACGTGGGACCACCACAAACCGAAGCTCATGGAGTGGCTGGTGAAAATTGCGTCGATCCCGTCGGCATTCCCTCAAAGGGGGCGCCTCAGGCACTGGGCAATAAACCAGCCCTGCCCTTTAAATCGAGGGGGCAGGTGTTGCCTGGGGGGATGGCCCTGGGATCGACGCCGTTAATTATATCAATGGTCCAGAGGCCGAAGCCACTGTTGACCATATCTACATACTAATAACATGCAATTGTATTTATATATACAACAAAATAGCGGTTTACAGTGTGAACGGGAAGGCTAATTAGCATATTGATATTAAAAATGTAATTTTAATAAATATATGCTTAGTATTATTGATTTCTAATTGTTTGGTTTTATTTTAATGAATATAAGCAAAAATCTCTTCAATGAATCTTAAATGAAATCCATTAACAAGAAAAGATAACTGTACTTTTATTCTTTACTTCCTCTTTTAACTAAATACTTAAATTAGAAAAAATAACAATGAAAGACGAGAGTGATGGAAGAGTAAATTGCAGTTGTTCTAATTTTCGATTATACTCCCTCTGTTTCAAACCTTTTTATCTGCATTCTTATTTAGTTTCATTAGCGTTTCTAATTTAATAGGATATTTCATAACATTAAAACTTAAATACTTGCACCCGGAGGGTGCATATATTTGCTAGTATGTTATAATAAAAGTTGTATAAATGTAACTAACGCGTTTGTTGTTTTCCTAACTGAAGTATTCCGCATTGGGTACTTATCCTTTAAGTAACCTAATGTTTTATAAGAACCAGGGTTAACACTCTATGAACCTCTTATAAGGTCTTTCTACAACTCAGAGATACTAAGGACTTGGGAGGACAGTCAAGAGTCGAACCTCCTTTTATCTCAACTTTATTGCGTATTTACTATTGCCGTGTCCTTTTAATATAACATTAACCCTTCCCAATACAGTAATCAAGTACCCTAAATAAAGTATTAAGCCCACTCCCACCGATTTTTTTAGAGTCACCTTATATTCTCTTTTCCTATTCTTATGATTTATGACCTGAGATTCAATGTGACTAAATAAATTAAGAATGAAATGAATTTGGGCTTCTCTCATCGTTATGAAATAATTAGAAAATTAGTATTGTGTTAGTATAGCATTTAATTCTAAGGTTAACAGCAAAAAGGAATTAATATTTCACTTATATAAGATTATTCATTATATTATCAAGTTTGCAATCTCATCTTATTATAATATATACAATTTTACAATCTAACACTCAAAATTATTCTAACAGATTTTAATATATTGTGTTAGTCTAGCATTTAATTCTAAGGCTAACAGCAACAAATAAATGAATTAATACTTCGTTTAATTCTAACAATTTATTAACCAGGACATGAAACAATGAGTAACAATATAAAGTCCTTCCTGTTATTATGTTAGTATAGCATTTAATTCTAAGACTAACAGTAACAAATAAAGGAATTAATACTTTGTTTAATTCTAACAATTTATTAACCAGGACATGAAACAATGAGTAACAATATAAAGTCCTTCCTGTTATTATGTTAGTATAGCATTTAATTCTACGGCTAACAGTAACATATACATGAATTAATACTTTGTTTAATTCTAACAATTTATTAAAGACAAATAAAACAATGAGTAACAATATAAAGTCCTTCCTGTTATTGTGTAAGTATAGCATTTAATTCTAAGACTAACAGTAACAAATAAAGGAATTAATACTTTGTTTAATTCTAACAATTTATTAACCAGCAACATGAAACAATGAATAACAATATAAAGTCCTTCCTGTGTATAAAGTTGAGTTTAAGGGACTTACCGGCGTGTTGAAGAAGATATCTGGAATCTTAGGGTTGACTCTCTTGGAGAGATTTTAAAGTCGCTGCCTCGTAGAATCTGTCTGTGAGGATTTTATATTTTGCACCTAAACTTCTGGGCTCATCACGTGATTGGTATATCCAATCACAGAGAGCCTCTCCCTCACTCACTCTATACACAGGAATTACCATTTTACTGACCCAACAGTTATACACTGATTTGTAGACAGAGACTGATTTGCCATTTTGCATAATAGAATATTGGCCTAGGGCCCACATATATCTGGGGACCCCCTGAAACTAATTTGTAATGCAGCATTATATAATATAAGGGCCCCTGTACAATAAGTATAAAGCCTGGAGCATTTTACTGACCCAACACTAGTATCGTAAGTCCATTGCTAGCGAGTTTGATCCTCACTGTGTGCCTCATACGTTTGGTATTATGCTAAATCTAAGTGACGTATATATTTTAAGTCTTACACAGAGATGCTGATAGGTATGCGTCTTGCGTCCCTGACACAAAAATCTAAAAGGACGTATCCATGTTTCCCAGTGTTTTTCTTTTTCTCCTCCCATTATTCCAAGCTAATTGTGAATATATTTCAATAGTTTGTTAGAAACGAATTACACAGGATAGGTTACAAGGTAGGAGTTAGACGGCTTTAGTTGGGACCCATAAATTTTCCCAGGGACTCATTGGATGCACTAAATAAAAAATACCCAATTTTTTTATTATAAAAAACACATTTTTTGTTTGACCTATAGATGGGACCCGAACAGGTTCTACCACTTCGGGTCAGAGTGGATCTGGGAGCAATGGCGATGAGGGGTGCTCCATATTCTCCAAACTTCTAGAACTGGAATTTCACCATCAGATAGTAACGTAATTCTTGGGACATGAAGACCCCCAGTCACCGCTTGCTAGCACCTATATGATAAAAAGGGTTGGGGCTTGCCATAAGGGCAATAGGGTTGAGGCAATCATATAAGTGCTAGGGCTTGATGTGACCAGCCGATTGATCGGAGGGGGCCTCTCCGACCGCCCGTCTAGCCTAAGTAAGTGGAGTGTTGCATGTCATGGACTGCTCAGCCAACTAGGTTCCATCCTTAAGCATTACGGTGTCACCACCCACGGCCAACTGGCAGACCTATTGGAGGATTCTTACCCCTGTGCAGAGGTTCAGTCGGTGTATTCTAACACCCAGCCCACAAGGCGGACGTTAAGGGTGGACTGAGCGGTTGGACAATCATGTCCGAAGGTACAGGGTACCAAGGAGCTCTAGTTTCATTTTGGAAGTGGGTCTCAAATGAATCAATGAATTATGACTAAAATGTTTTAGCACCATGACCTTGTGCCAGACTGAATTGTTTCAGGAGATTAGTGTTTTGCCTAATCTATATATTAAGCGGCTTATTCCGCCAGAGGAAATTTGGTAAACTTTTTCTTCTTAATCCCCTCAGTTATCTAAAGTGAATGGATAAATAAAATAAAAACAAACAAACCAATAAACTAATAGGTAAAGAGCAATGCGCGAAAAAGTATTAGATACCAAGTGAAAAGATGATAGGTAAGGGTTATATGGTAAAGAAGAACAATTTCCTCGTATATTCCTACCATAAAATAAACTGAACCCTCATTTTATGTCCGTGTTTTTGCAATAAATGCTTTATTTTTCCTGCACCCGTTATTTTACAATACTAAATATATTTTCTTTATCTATTTTAATATTCACTTCAATGTGTATATTCTAAAAGTTTTTATTTTGTGAGAATGGTTCTACGCATCGCACATTGTTTGCCGAGTTTGCTTGTCATGATTATTTTCTATAATTATGGAATTTTATACGATATACGCATTGTAATTGCCTTCAAGCAAAAATATAAATAATAATATATACTTTATTCAACAATGCTTTTTAAAAACAAACATCCAAAATCTTATCATAAAAGGTGTTCTTACTAACAGTTAAGTTCATTTCAGATAATGCGCACGCACAATTTTATGCTAGGAATTTTGACAACTAACGGTGAAAATTACCGGAAAAAGTTCTCAAAACTACCAAAAAGATTTACAGTTTCATTGGTTGACAGTGTTTCTTTAGAGCTATTGCAATACTTCAATATGTAAAAAGTATAATAATTTTGATTTAAGTCTCTCTCTCTCTCTCTCTCTCTCTCTCACACACACACACATAATGCGCACGCTCACACCCTCTCTCTATTATTTCTCCTAGTCTCTATGTTTCTTTATGTCTTATATTTTTCTGTGTAGCATGTCCTTTTTCATCCCTTTCTTTCTTTATAATAAAAACGACGACCCTCACGAGAAATAAGAATTCGACGGATAAGCAACGCAAGATAATCAAGATTTACATTTCTGTATTTCATCTTGGACGATTTGGACGGTTTGATTTTTAACCAGAGGGTGTTGCAAGATGATAACAGTCGTACGAACATGTGTATTAATATATAAGATGACAGTATTTACGCAAATCAATTTGAAATTAAGCAAGTGAAATATTCATCATATTTCAACTTACGCCAAACAAAACTTCAAGATAAAAGAATTTACCAGCGTCTTTCCCGGGAGTCTGAGTGACAACAAATCTCCTTAGGTCTCCAGGATTCTTCTGAGGATTCTTGCTGATCTTAACAATACAATTGCCGAGATGGTATCAATTTTCCTCAAATTTCCAAGTCCTCTAGTCTGTTTTCTAAACTTTTGGTGACTGATATAATAATAATAATAATAATAATAATAATAATAATAATAACTTGACATTTTGTGAATTTTGCCGAATGCAACAATTTAGCACAAAAAGCGTGCAATACTAAGCACGACTGTGTGGGAAATGTGATCCACTGGGAATTGGGAAAGAGATTAAAATTTGACCATATGAACAAATACTATATACACAAACCAGAATCTGTTCTAAAGAATGTGGTCTGTAAGTTCTCGATTCTTCCTCTGATTTTCAATTTCTCCCGTTTCCTTTCCAAGCATTTGGGGGCTGTTTCAAGCATGTCAGCTACAATTGGTATCACCGACACCTTCATGGGTCTCACCCTTTTTCAGCCACTACGTTCTAGTACATATATGATTAAAATGGTTAGTGGTTTGCCATAAAGGCAATAGGATCGGGACAATCATATAGGTGGTAGGGCTTGACATGATCAGCCGATTGATCAGAGGAGACCACTCTCAGCGCCGCCAGTCTAGCCTAAATAAGGACCAAAGTGGTGTGTTGCAAATCAGGAACTGCTCAGTCACTAGTATTTCCTTCTTTAGCAAACAGCTATCGACTTTCAAAAAAAGTGCTAAATTCGGAGTTTTAGGTGACTTTTGAGGTCTGATAATCCCCCTGAGTGTGGGCAAAAATGGCCAATTTCGTGTGCAATAAAGTGCCAAACTAATATGATTTTCTGATAGAGTTCGATGAGGAGTATCACATAGTAAAAGATGGTTGATGGCGCTTGAGAATTGGTGGAGATATGGGACTTCAAATGTGCCCCCAAAATGCCATTTTTCAGCCATTATAAGTCTACGTATTTTGATGAAAATGTACGTTATCGATTTTATTGTTTTTTTCTCATGGATTCTAATGCCTTGAATTTAATGAGTGTGAAAAAAGTGCTCAATTCTGAGTTTTAAGTGACTTTTGAGGCCTGATAACCCCTCCTGAGAGTGGGCAAAAATGGCCAATTTCGTGTGCAAATAAAGTGCCAAACTAATATGATTTTCTGACAGAGTTCGATGAGGAGTATCACATAGTAAAAGATGGTTGAACTCGCTTGAGAAGGGGTAGATATGGGGCTTCAAAGGTGCCCCCAAAATGCCATTTTTTACGTATTTTGATGAAAATGTACGTTATCGATTTTATTATTTTTTCTCATGGATTCTAATGCCTTGAATTTAATGAGTGTGAAAAAAGTGCCCAATTCTGAGTTTTAAGTGACTTTTGAGGTCTGATAACCCCTCCTGAGAATGGGCAAAAATGGCCAATTTCGTGTGCAAATAAAGTGCCAAACTAATATGATTTTCTGACAGAGTTCGATGAGGAGTATCACATAGTAAAAGATGGTTGATGGCGCTTGAGAATTGGGGTAGATATGGGACTTCAAATGTGCCCCCAAAATGCCATTTTTTACGTATTTTGATGAAAATGTACGTTATCGATTTTATTGTTTTTTTCTCATGGATTCTAATGCCTTGAATTTAATGAGTGTGAAAAAAGTGCTCAATTCTGAGTTTTAAGTGACTTTTGAGGCCTGATAACCCCTCCTGAGAGTGGACAAAAATGGCAAATTTCGTGTGTGAATAAAGTTCCAAACTAATATGATTTTCTGATAGAGTTCGATGAGGAGTATCACATAGTAAAAGATGGTTGAGGTCGCTTACAGTGGGTGAGTCACAGAGAGAAGTGAATCCTGCCAGTAAAGAGTCAAAGAGAGGGAAGCAATTGTTATAGTCTCACTACATATAGTTATTCTTTACCAGTTCCAACATGATTTTAAATATGCCGTTGAACTTTTACATTTAAATTAGATTAAGAAACAAAAATATATTTAAGAAGCGATGAAACTGTTCAGTATTTAAATGTGTGATCACAGTAGATCACCGTAAGCAACTTGAAGATTGTGTGCCAGGCTAAGAAAAGCTTAGCAAATTACAAAAAACTAAAAATGCTTTCTACATCACAAGAAAGAAAAAAAGACAAAATTATATTAACGTAGGTTTCCAATTTAGCAAAAAGTTAAATAATTTTAATTGAGAAACTTCAGTTGGCATATTCTAATATATCTATCTATATCACTAAATAAGAAGAGTTTGCTTGTCTGTTCTCTATAGACAGTTTTCTTTTGTTGTTGTTTGATTTTAACGGCATATCAACCCGTCTGGGGTTATGTAATGCCTAACGGTTAGGAAGTGATACATATCGTGTATTTATATTTATACTTTTTAGTAATTGGTTTTAACAATGTGTTAGCATTATTTGGTATTATGTTGTATGGTATTGATTAGTTTCATGTCTATATTCTATGGTATAATTTTATTTCCCCCAAAAAAGAGAGAATATCCTCCATGTTGACATTTTCAAACAGATCTTTCAAATTGTTTGCTTTAAAATAACAGTTTCTGATGTGAGCAAAAAACCTGCATTCCATGAATAAGTGTTTAACTATCAAAGGTGTTTGACATGTTCCACATTGTGGTTGTTGTTCTTGTTTGAGTATATAGGAGTGCGTTAGTTTTGTATGACCAATGCGTAATCGGGACACAATGACTTGTTCCTTTCTAGACTTCCCTAAAGTTGGTCTCCAGACTCCCAAAGTGGGTTTGATTAGGAAGAGTTTATTGTGGATGTTGTAATTCCAGTGTTGTTGCCATTTTGTGAATGAAGGAATCTATTAATTTAGGCTTTCAAGTATAGAAGGATCTAATTAATTTTAGGGTTTCAAATCAGTATATGGTATCTTGAAATTGTCGGGGATCAAATCTTGAGCCGATTTAGCTGCGGAGTCTGCTCTTCTTCTCCCTCACTCCTATATGGCTAGGGATCCAGCATATCAAATCATCCTTAGAGTTAGACATCAAGACTATCTATTCAGGAGCTTAATGATGAGAGGTCTTCCAGTTTTTTTTTATTTCTTAATGAGTAGTAGGACAGAGAGCGAGTCTGAGAAGATGATATATTTTGTGGTTATTTTCATAGATATGTCAAGTGCTAGATCTATTGTACGGGTTTCAGCTGAAAAGATGGAACTTTCGTTTGGGAGAGCTTTCTTACAATTTTTATGCAACATTCCACTTTAGCCTTTACAAGGCTATAGAGGCGGTCGGAGAGACGGCCTCCGATCAATCGGTTGATCAAGTAAAGCCCCAGACCTCAATGATTGGTCACCGCAGCCTCCCAAATTGGGTTTGATTAGGAAGAGTTTATTGTGGATGTTGTTATTCAAGTATTGTTGCCATTTTGTATGAAGAATCTATTTAATTTTAGTGTTTCAAATCAGCATATGCTATCTTGAAATGTCAGGGATCAAATCTAGCTAAATGGTTTAAATGTAGAACTACCAAATTTGGAAGCATACTTAGTGAACCAAGAGATGGTTTTGTGGTATGCGCATGTGCCACCCTAAAGGAACCATATGTAGTTATGGTAGTCGAAGAGCGGAGTAGTTTTATAGTATCTGTTATACTTTCTTTTTGTATTCTTTGGGCAAAAGTTGAAAAGAATCCAACAGTACTTCCCGTTGCACTAAAGAGGAGAGTCAGAGTTAGCTGATGCCTCCGTGAACTTCTAGTCAGGGGAACTGTGCAAATTTTCCTCCTTGTCAATACAAAGGTGTGGTCATAAATGTATCGAGATCGAAACTATATTTACCAGATAGAAATGAACGATAAATAAAAGGTTAATTTAAAAGAAATACAAGGTGTGTCAAAAGTACAGATTTTAAAGCTGTATTTACCAAGATAGAAATGAAGAAATGAATGGAATGTTAACTTCTTTCGGAATACAAGGTGTGTCAAAAAGTATAGATTTTAAAGCTGTATTTACCAAGATAGAAATGAAGAAGGGTGGAATGTTAATTTTTTCAAAATACAGAGGTGTCAAAAAGTACCGAGAGAGTACGATGCTTTTTTTGACACACCTTCTATATGCGCGGGGATCCTCACGCTAAACTGGCTATTTGTCCCATCCATGGAAGAGTGGTTAAATATTTGCATTGAGTTATTTCCCTGTATAAATGAATTTTAGTCAAGGCTATATCAAATATATGCCTGGGCAGTCATACAACTGGAGTCTTTGACTGAAGGTGACAGGCAGCCTAATCTAGCAATGGGGTGGTTAGTAATATCTTGTGATTAGCTAATTAGCAAGTATACCTATTCTTCGAATCTATCTATCTATCTATCTATCTATCTATTCATCATCATCATCACTACTATATTTGATACCTGTTAGGGTCCATCTATGGGTTAAATAGAAAATGTATTTATAAAAAAATTGTATTATCCATTAAGAATTGATTTATTTCAAAACTTTATGCGGCATTAATGACCCAGTGAGGTTGATATGCCATAAAACAAAACGAAATTTTGATTAAGTTGGAGGCACGTGGTGAAATGGATAGAGTCGTAGGAAATGAACTCATAGGTCCGAGTTCAAATTATGGATGAAGCTGCAGTTCCATAATGTTAATCCATTGGGAAAGGTATGATCTGATACTCCCCCTCCAGCTATGGATGAATAGTAGGCAGATTGGTCTTGTTAACCTTGCGTTAGGCAACCAGTCTAGGAAAGGAAAACTCTGAACTCAAGCCTGTGAAACTCTTCTGGGGGTAGTACTACTAGAATAGGCTCAGTCCTAATTAGTTATCTGTTTCACTAATGATATTTGACCAAACTCTTTTTTGTCAAAGTTGAAATCATTTTTAATTGATCTATACACAAGGAAATTTTCGCTGCTTTTTAATCAATAAGAAAATAATTATTCCTTGTAATATATTTAGTTATTAATTAGCTGATTATTGGATACCACTAACAAGACGCATTGCTTAAAAGTTTTTTTCAATGATTCTAGGTCAGTAATTTAGGCCACCACGTGCTGTCTATAGTCAATTCTCGGTAATTTATGAGGAAGCGCGTCCCGGTCTCCTGCTTCAAAAGTTGCTGGCCCGGTGACTATTAAATAACGACCCAGCTCAGTCTATTCAAAACAATCCATCTATCTATCTATTTCAGTTTGTTCATATTTATCTATATTACTTTAAATACTAAATTTTTTTTTTTATTCACGTTTGTTTAATGTCTTGTTTTTTAGTTTAAATAAACAAAATTACGACAAAAAAAGAAGCGACCCCCCCCACCAAAATGCATTTACTTGTCGAAAATATCTATCTATCTCCATTTGTCGTATCTATCTATATTATTTTGTTTGTTTATCTATCTATCTATCTATCTATCTATCTCAGCTATTCAAAACTAAATATCCATCTTCATATCTAAACAATAATTACGACAAATTACGATAAAATAAACAAGAATTACAACGAGTGGTGTTGTTATTTTGAATAGTTACCGGGTAGCGGTTTTTGAGGCGGGAGACCGGGACGCACTTCCTCATATTACCAAATCTTCCAGTTGTATTTGCTTTTACTTGCATTTTTTTTTATTTTAACGGCATATCAACCCTTTACAGGTCATTTAATGCCAAAATCAAGACATTTTCATAAACAAAGGTTCAGGTTGCGTACAGTACTTGCTGTTGCTTAAGTGGTAATCAAATTAAGTATTGAACTGGCTAATTGCTGCTTAAGTTTGGTAGGCTGGTTGGCTTATTGTTTTATGGTGTATTAACCCGTTAGGTTATTTAATGCCGTCTATAGTCAAAATTCTCCAGTTGTATTGCCTTTTTTGTCCCCTTATACAGGAACAAAAATCGGAGCGACTTCAGCATAGCTTGACAAGTCTTGCGCGTGTTACACTGGCGCGTCTGCAGACATTGCATCTTGCACCCATCCAGGGACACAGGGACCTTATGCCTTACCGCTCAGGCGGGGTGTCCAGTAAGCTTCGGCCACTGGACCGGTGAGATGGTAAATTAATAGCGTCGATCCCAGAGGGCCATCCCCCAGGCAATACCTGCCCCTTGACTTAAAGGGCAGGGCTGAGTTTATTTGCCCAGCGCCTGAGGCGCCCCCTTGAGGGGGAATGCCGACGGGATCGCACGCAATTTTCTACCCGTCCCCACGGCTTGTGGGTGGTCCCACATAAAATAGGGCCTTCGTGCCTGACCGGTACGCGTGGGGGTACTGGGAATAAAAGCCCATCCAGGGACACAGTTGTGGCTTCCGAGCAACCAGCCGCAGGAGGGGTGCCAGAGAGAGGATGCCACTCTGCACCGCATTGACGGACCTAACGAAGGCATCCAACCTGGCCACCCGAAGTGTTCGCAGTCCTGCACAGAGACTCCAGAGATTGCTATTCAAAATTGGACCGCTCAACCACTCACAAAGCTGAGGAAAAAAGAAAAGTGAATCACGCCATCGTCTTTAGTAGACGGAATGATGCCAACCATTTGCCTTTACTTGCATGGATGTTTTTATTTTCGGCATATCAACCCTTTTAGGTTTATTTAATGCGTATCAAGTCATTTTGATAAACAAAGGACTCAGGTTGCTTATAGTACCTGTTTTGCTTAAGTGGTTACTTTGTGTGTCATTCCTGTTGTTTAATTAACTGATTAGTTTTAACGGCATTTCAACCCGTCTAGGGTTATTCTGTTGGATAGTTGGTTGTTTAATGTCATATCAACTATTTCGGGTTATACAATGCCGAATGTAGTCATTTTGATAACAAAGGACCCAGAAACAGTTAAGAAGAAAAGACGATAATTGACTTACAATCAGTGTTGCCAACCTGAAATACTTTATATATAGACTTTGTATATTACAAAGTTCACCAAATGCAACAAACAGAGCAGCACAGTGTTTAATTTGGCATAAATACTTCGGAAATCAAAAGAAAGAGGGAAATGCTCTTTTGTTCTGTCGATTTGAGTTGAGAAGAAGAAGAAGAAGAAGAAGAAAGAAAGAAGAAGAAGAAGAAGATTTAAGAAAGAAAGAAGGAGGAGGAGAAGAAGAAGAAATGTGTTGTGGAGAAGAAGAAGAAGAGAAGAAGAAAATGTTTAAGAGAAGAGAAGAAAGAAGAAGAAAATGAAGAGAGAAGAAAAGAAGAGAAGAATGTTTAAGAAGAGAGAAGAAGAAGAGAACGAAGGAGAAGAAGAAGAGAAGAAGAGAAGAAGAAGAAAGAAGAGGAAAAGAAGAAGAAGAGAAGAAGAAGAAGAAGCACGAGAAGAATCGCAGGAAAGAAGAAGAAGAGAAGAAAGAGAGAAGAGAAATGTTAAGAAGAAGAAGAAGAAGAGAAGATGCAACGAAGAGAGAAGAAAAGAAAGAAGAAGAAATGTTTAAGAAGAAGAAGAGAAGAAAGTTTAAGAAGAGAGAAGAAGGAAGAAGAAAGAAGAGAATGCAAACGAAGAGGAGAAAGAAAAGAAGAAGAAGAAGAAGAAAGAAGAAAGAAGAGAAAAAGAAGAAGAAGAAGAAGAGAGAAGAAGAGAAAAGAAGAGGAAGAAAAAAGAGAAAAAGAGAAGGGAAGAGAATGCAACGAGAAGAATGCAACGAAGAAGAAGAAAGAAGAAGAAGAAGAAGAAGAAAAAGAAGAAGAGAAAAAGAAGAAGAAATGTTTAAGAAGAAGAAAGAAGAAGAAGAAGAAATGGTTAAGAAGAAGAAGAATGCAACGAAGAAGAAGGAAGAAGAAGAAGAAGAAGAAGAAGAGAATTGAAGAAGAAGAAGAAGAAGAAGAAAAAAGAAGAAGAAGAAGAAAAAAGAAAAAGAAGAAAATAAAAGAAAAAGAAGAAGACAAGAAGAAGAAGAAAAAGAAAAGAAGAAGAAGAAAAAGAAAAAGAAGAGGAAAGAAGGAAGAAAGAATGCAACGAAGAAGAAAGAAGAATGCAACGAAGAAGAAGAAAAAGAAGAAAAAAGAAGAAGAAGAAGAAGAAAACATGTCACCAAATCAATTTCATCTCATTATTCTGTTATTCTGATGTACGTGCTAATGATTCTTAATACAAAACATTTTTTCCCCCCGTTACTTTGTTCTTTTAAACACAAAGTTGGTAGATTTTGCCGCCTATTCTTTTTGCGTATGTTTCATGGTTGCGATGATTGTGTTAATTTTCGCAAGAGAAATCTTCCTTTTTCCCATTTTGGAAATGCTGCGTAGAACATCTTCAACGCGGTAAACAATTTCAAATAAAACAGATTACGTTTGTAATTGAGCGCTCTCCTGTTTTCTTTTAATCTATGATTTCAACAACACCGAGAGAATTGTTACTTTGCTCAGAGTCACGTTTTTGTTTCTGCCCCCGTAACTCGATATCAATGGTCGGTCAGAGTTCTTGCGATCAACAAAACAGGAAACAAATTAGATATATAAAAAAAGTCTCTCTCTTCTCTTCTCTCTCTCTCCCTGTCTGTCTGTCTGTCTCTCTCTCTCTTCTCGATAAGACTTTGTTGTGTGTTACAATAAAATAACAGTTAAGGATTTTCCACCTCTCCTCTTAAAATATATGTTGGAAAATCTAATGGAAAATATTTTGTACTTTTGTCTCTCTCTCTTTCTCTTTTCTCTCTCTCTCTTACTCTTACTCGCTCTCTCTCTCTCCCCTCTCTCTCTCTCTCTCTCACCACCCCCTCTCTCTATATCTATCTATCTATCTATCTATCTATCTCTCCCTCTTAAGGATTTTCCACCTCTCTCTAAAAAAATAATGTTGGAAAAATCTAATGGAAAATCTATTTTGTACTTTTGTTGCTTCTCTCTCTCTCTCCCTCGCTATCTCTTCTCTCTCTCTCCTCTCTTCTATATCTCTTTCTATCTATCTATAAATCTATCTATCTATCTCTCCCTCTTAAGGATTTTCACCCTCTCCTCTAAAAAATAAATGTTGGAAAATCTAATGGAAATCTATTTTGTACTTTTTTTTCTCTCTCTCTCTCTCCCTCGCTTATCTCTCTCTCTTCTCCCTCTCTTCTATATTCTCTTCTTATCTATCTAATTATCTATCTATCTTATCTCTCCCTCTTAAGGATTTTTCCAACTACTATTATAATGTTGGAATCTAATGGAAAATCTATTTTGTACTTTTGTTTCTCTCTCTCTCTCTCTCTCTCTCTCTCTCTCTTCTCTCTCTCTCTCTCCTCTCCTCTCTCACCGTCTCTTCTCTCTCTCTCTATATATTATATCTATCTATCTATCCCTCTTAAGGATTTTCCACCTCTCCTCTTAAAAAAAATGTTGGAAAATCTAATGGAAAATCTATTTTGTACTTTTGTTTCTCTCTCTCTCTCTCTCTCTCTCTCTCTCTCTCTCTCTCTCTCTCTCTCTATCTATCTATCTCTCCTCTTAAGGATTTTCCACCTCTCTCTCTTAAAAAATGATGTTGGAAAATCTAATGGAAAACTCATTTTGTTTACTTTGTTCCTCTCTCGCTCTCTCTCTCTCTCTCTCTCTCACTCGCTCTCTCTCACTCCTCTCTCTCTCTCCTCTCTCTCTCACTCGCCCTCTCTCTTTCTCTCTTCTCTCTCTCTCTCTCTCTCTCTCTCTCTTTCGATAAGACTTGTTGTGTGTTACAATAAATAACCGTTAAGAAGAAAAACGATAATAGCTTGAGAGAAAGGCTTTAAAAATGTCTGGAAACGCAATCAAGTTCTGTACAAAACATTTACAGAATTAAGCCAAGACACACGCATCTTTCGATGACAAGAATTTAATCCCTCTGTCATTTAAAGAATTTTGGCGGTTCGTTGAGATGTGCACCAATATTTCAAGATGTATTATTGATGCAAATGTTTCCAGCAATGTCGCAACAGTCAGTGATGTTGATAGCTGTTGTGAGGTTTTAAGGGTCAAATAAGAACAAAACGACGGTAACAAATGTAAAAAAAATTGTATTAACAGAAGTAGACAAATACAATAGAGAGATGTGGAAATTACGTCCGACGAACAGAGTTATTGGCACTCGCATTGGCTTACTGCTAAGCCACAATTATCCCTGTTATTTATAGTAACCTGTCGGCGCATTCCATTAGTCTTATAGGGTGTATCACTATAACATCGCTATTTGATTAAGTGCGTCCTGGGACGCACATATTTGCTTCGAATGAGTCCCCGGGGAAAATTGATGGGTCCCAACTAAAGACGTCTTACACCTACCTAGTAATCTATCCAGTGTAATTGTTTCTAAGAAACTATTGAAAATGGTTTACAATTATCTTGAATAATGGTGAGGGAAGAAAAAAGAAAAACACACTGGACTCATGCATGCGATCACCGATTATTTACTGCGTCGCTACCTATCAGCATCCTTGCACAATGTTATAAAGAAATATTGTTATTTAATAAGCTTTGCTTAGTCGGATGCTTGTAGTGTAATGGTTATATATATATTTACCAACCCCTCCGCACGGACAGGATGCGACACAAGGTCAATTTATTAAGCAGAGTTTAACAGGTTTGAATTCAGAGTTTTCCTTCTCCTAGACTGGTTACCTAGCCATGGTTAAGAGCCCAGTCTACCTTGCTATTTTACCCATAGCTGGAGGGAGAATTGGATTCATACCTTTCCCAAGTATTAACGCTATGTGAAATGCAAACGGCTCCGTCCAGGAATTGAACTCGGATCGACGAGTCCATTTCCTACGACTCTAACCATTAGACCATGGTAATGGTTATATATATAGCTGAATATAAGGGGTACCCAGTGAGGCTCGAACTCACTAGTCATTGTTTGCCAGTCTACCTTGCTAATACACAACCTGAGGTGCCTTCTTCTCTCTCTCTCTCTCTCTCTCTCTCTCTATATATATATATATATATATATATATATATAGAGAGAGAGAGAGAGAGAGAGAGGAAGGCACCTCAGGTTGTGTATATATATATATATATATATATATATATAGAGGTTTCGAGTCACAAGCGGAGCAGTCTCCCATGTCTATAACCTTGCTGATGAGACCTAATAGGTCGAAATGTACATTCAGGGATGGACATTTTCTCGATCTGTTTAGCCTTACATTTGAACATATATGCCCGCCTAAATTCATTAATTATTAACTAATTAATTTTCAAAAATTAGGTATGACTTCAATTAAGCACATATACTCCAAAAATTGTCGGCTAAAAGCCATATCAAATAAACACAATGTTTATTTACGTACTCTCAGATATATATATATATATATATATATATATATATATATTTGGGAATAAAGGCCTTAAATACCATGGGTATCGTGGTTATGGACCATTTCCACTCGCGAGTATGCTCACGAGCTTCTTCAGACCACTGATATATTTTATTTAGATGGTCTGAAGAAGCTCGTGAGCATACTCGCGAGTGGAAATGGTCCATAACCACGATACCCATGGTATTTAAGGCCTTTTATTCCCAAATAACTTTGCTCTGTTTACAATAATTAAACATTGAGCTCTCAAACGGAACCTGAACTCTACAACAAACTACTGGTAGAGAATTAGGACCCACCTAGAATCACCTTGTACCAAGAAACTTGGTACCGCACCAAAGTATATATATATATATATATTTGTTGGCAATCATGTGATACCGATCGTAAGTGCTGAAGGCGGTTGGGGGTGGGGGTGGGGTGAAAAGAACTTGCTGATAAGCTGGGAACAGGTGTGTTATATATTCGAAACATTTTAATACAAGCGCATAAAAATGTAACTATAGAATTTAATAATCAATAATTTCACTACGTACCAATTTATATATATATCTATTTTTTTTTTTTACCAAAGAATTCAGTTCAGA
>CM042174.1:248225-258225 GCA_023376005.1 Doryteuthis pealeii
CGCAAAAACAGATGCGATTTAGGCACTGGACGGACGCGAAGTGCCAGGATGTTTCGGTAGATACGTACATAAATAACATGTGAGTCAAGCGCTGGGAGTCAGGAGTCAGCAGTAGCAGGTTGACTGACGCGAACGACCGAGTAAAGAAATGTGATTTTGAACTGCTAAGGATTATTTCGACTACGGTGACGGATTTTGCAGCTGCTAAACGAAAACGAAGAACGTGTTGACCAGGGGAAGGTTTGGCTTGCTGGAAGACTGTGGACTCGCTTGTTTTTGTTTTAATAGATAAGTGCATACACTTTTACACGAATGTAATTTCATACACATGCTATAGCCAAAAGAAACAACAGCTGCGACGCCAACAAATACTTTATCAGATGATGACTCCGGGAATTTCGTGACCACAGTATCATTACCAGTAACCCAGCTCTACATTTGCTATACAACCAAACTTTATTGGTTTTTCTGTCACATTGAAAGAATGATTGATGAAAATGCAGACTCATCAGATATTTTATCTTTTATTATTAACTTTTCAGTGTTCATGAAACGTCAATTCTATGTAATATTTTAATTAACCAATGAGTTGACAACATGAAGACGTTGGGCAATGAACGTGAACTTCGGCGGGAAATTTGAATCCACCTTTCATATTATCCAATTTGAAATGATTGACGGCATTTTGCCTCCATCAGTCACAAACAAGCGTAATTGGGTTTCCATATATATATATATATATATATATATATATATAATATATATATATATATGAGTCGGCTTAATGAGACAAATGTAGTATACAGATTTAAATGTCCCCTAGGAGATTGCAGTCTCACAGAAAATGAAAATACATACATCGGCTTCACCTCAACCACATTGTCACGTCGTCTAACCCTCCATTTAACAGATAATAGCTCCATTTCACAACACCTAAAATTACATTCATGCCCCCACTCTAATTACCGAAATATTCTAACGGAAAATACACACATTCTTCACAAAAAAAATAACAAAAACTCCAAATACTAGAAGCTCTATACATAAAACAATACAAACCCTCCAACAAAATTAATTTCCAATGAAGTAACACACATTTTAAATGCCTATAGCACCTTTCCCATCAATTCTTCTCCTTTCCAGCCTTCACATAGTATATATATATATAATATATATATATATATATATATATATATATATATATATATATATACTATCACACACACACACACACACACACACACACACACACACACACAACCGTAATGCTGGTTGTTGTATTAATGTGTGGAGAATGATCACTAATTAGGACTGAGCCTATTCTAGTAGTGACCGTCTCAGCCTATTCTAGTCGTGACCACGTCACCCTATTCTAGTTGTGACCATCTTAGCCTATTCTAGTAGTGATCACCTCGGCCTATTCTAGTAGTGACCGTCTCAGCCTATTCTAGTCGTGACCACGTCACCCTATTCTAGTTGTGACCATCTCAGCCTATTCTAGTAGTGATCACCTCGGCCTATTCTAGTTGTGACTATATTAGCCTATTCTAGCAATGACTACCTCAGCCTATTCTAGTAGTGACCACGTCAGCCTATTCTAGGCGTGACCACCTCAGCCTATTCTAGTAGTGACCATCTCAGCCTATTCTAGTAGTGACTACCTCAGCCTATTCTAGTCGTAACCACGTCAGCCTATTCTAGTAGTGACCACATCAGTCTATTCTAGTCGTGACCACGTCAGCCTATTCTAGTAGTGACCTCATCTTATTCTATTAGTGACCACCTCAGCCTATTCTAGTCGTTGACACCTCAGCTATTCTGGTCGTGACCATCTCAGCCTATTCTAGTCGTGACCACTCGGCTATTCTAGTAGTGACCATGCTAAAAACCGATTAGGGTGGGAGATATTAATATATCTACATTAATTTGATGATAAAACATTAAACAATTCAAGAGGACTGAACCCGTCTCAGGATATTTGCCTCTCATGTCACTTATGAGGGTGTGACACAAGGACATTTTTATGTGGGCCCACCCACAAGCCGAAGCTCATGGCTGGTAGGCACAAAAAATGCGTTGATCCCGTCGGTATTCCCCCTTGAGGGGGTACCTCAGGTGCTGGGCAATAAACCCAGCCCTGTCCCTTTAAATCAAGGGGACATGTATTGCCTGGAGGGATAGCCCCCTGGGATTAACGCTGTTAATTTTATTGGGACACTCCAGAGGCCGAAGCGCTCTGAAGCCGTCTCAAGTATTGAATCGAGAAACTTTTACATTGGCTACGAGGAGACTACGATATAATCTATTAATAATGGAGATTCGCTTCCGGTTTTTGTCTGTAACAAAAACTACGTCACTGCTTACGTCACATTACCCAAAATCATCATAACATAGAATAAATACACTCAAAATGTTAACATGCAGCATCAGACAGTCCTCATTGTTTTTTAAAACAAGTTTTAATAAATACATGACTGGTATTATATATCTCTATATAGGTTGTTTTATTTTAATACATATTTAAAGTTTACATTTCAAATTGTTTTATTTTTAAATCCTTTAATGAATTTGATGATTTTACTTACTTAGGGTACAAACCGCTGACATTGAATTTTTAACTTCCCACCCCTCAGCAATATGTTTCAAAAATCTATTTTTACATCGCCCGGAGGGTGTTTTTTTATTTTGCCAGTATTTTTAAATCAGAAAAGAAAATTGAAGCAGTTAAACGAATAAGAAGAAAAAAAAAAAAAAGAAGGAAAAAAAAGAAGAAAAACATTCGAATGTGATTGACCAATCAGCAACAGCCGTTTATCTCCGGTACCTCCCACTGTACACAACACGACTAAATGCTATAACCAATATTGCCACATTTACTTTGGTAGCGTCAAACTAATTAAATTTGACAGTAATAATCTAATCGAATGCAGTTCGAATCCATTTGACTAAACGAATGTCCGGTGAATCAACCAATCAATCAGTCAGTTGAGGCTTCGATTACCTGGAATCAATAAATTAAAACGCTAAAAGCTCACAGCAACAAAAGTTAAAAGTTGTCTGGTAGAAAAGTAGAAAATAACGAGAACAACAGAATTCGACAAAGTTCATCGAAAATTCTAAAGAAACTTTAAGAAAAGCTGTCACGTGACAAACACGGTAGGTATCTTTCTATTGGAAAGGACAACTTCAGAGTAAGGATGAATTTTTAGTTGATCTACAATAGCTGGGTTAGTAGTTTACAAACACCGTAAAAAACGTAATCTATTCTTTTATTATTTGTTGTAAAGGGAAGTAACCGGATAATCCCTCACGTATGCAAATGAATACGTATAAAAGAACAACACGAAGATTAGCTCAGCGTGATGTGAGGTGAGCTCCACCCACGAAGGTTGTTTCGTATTCTCGGATGTAAACACAAGTGCTACAACTCTTCAGAAGATAAGTAATCTTTATCAATCCTTCTTTTACGCTCAGAGACTTTTTTTTACCTTGCCGACCGGGAGCCATTTTTGTCATTTGTATTCATTGTAATAATAAACTATTATTACAACCACTCGTAATCTTCTCGTTAATGTATTTCTAATACATAACATTATTTTTAGCAAACTGCTTCCTGCAGGTTATCAGTGGTGCCGAAACCCGGGAATGAACCAGGGACCTTCAGATTATCAGACAGTCGTAGTCGTCGTAATTGCTTTGCTCTAACAGCAGTTTTAGTCTTATCACTAGCACTATCCAAATATATCTTCTCTTCCACTCGTTTCGACAGCCAAAATGCTACTGCAGACTTTCTCCCCGATCTGGGAAGGCAGGTCCCTAAATATCCCATTGCTGTGTTTCATCTGGGCTCCTCTGTGGACTATTGACTATTGTCCCCATCTTCATTGTTATTTGTACAAAGTTTCGGCCGATATGCCCTCAGGCCTTCTTCAGGTATTTCTTGTCGGACTCAATTGGACACATGGTCTAGTGGTTAAGACAGTTCTAAGTAACAGTTATCTCTGGATTGCGCGCTCAATCCTGAGCGGCGGCAGTAACATAGAAAAATAATTAACTCCTACCCCAGCTATGGTTAGCGGAATGAGAACAGGATACCCCCATGGACTGAATAAAGGGTTAGGTTCAAAGTTCCGTGATGGCTCCCGAATACGACAAGAAAGTTCCCGAGTCCGAAAAGAAAGTTCCCGAGTTCGAGAAGGTTCCCGAGTCCGACAAGAAATACCCGAAGAAGACCGGAGGGCATATCGGCCGAAACGTTGTACAAATAACAATGAAGATGAGGACAATAGTCCGAATAATGCAGATAATACTAATTTCTTTAGATGTACTTTTTGCTTAACAATAGCTCAGGATTTGTATTATTTGGACTGTTGTCCTCATCTTTATTGTTATCTGCAAAATGTTTCGGCCGCTGTGCCCTCCTGCCTTCTTATACCAGGTATTTCTTTTTGGACACAGGAACCTTCTTGAACTCAGAATCGGGCCGCCCTGTCGCCTGGGGCGTTAGAATGCACCGACTGCACCTCTGCAGAGGGGTAAGACACCCCCAATAGGGCCACCTGCTGGTCGTGGGTGGCGACCCGTGATGCTTAAGGATAGAGCCCAGGTAGATGAGCAGTTCATGACATGCAATACTCCACTTTGGCCCTATCTTAGGCTAGACGGGCGGTCGGAGAGGCCCCCTCCGATCAATCGGCTGGTCACGTCAAGCCCTAGCACCTATATGATTTTCCCAACCCTATTGCCCTTATGGCAAGCCCCAACCCCTTTTTATCATATGGGTGCTAGAAGGCGGTGGCTGAGGGTCTACATGTCCTGGAAATGACGTTAAACTCTGATGGTGAGGTTCCAGTTGTGGAGGTTTGGGTAATGTGGAGCACCCCTTCATCCCCATTGCTCCCTGGTCCACTCTGACCCGGAGTGGTAGTACCTGTTAGGGTCCCATCTATGGGTTAAATAGAAAAATGTATTTATAAAAAAATTGTATTATCCATTAAGAATTGATTTATTTCAAAACTTTATCGGCATTAAATGACCCACTGAGGTTGATATGCCAAAACAAAACAAAACAAAACAAATCAAACTCTGGATTATGATAGTCAATTTAAACCACTGTATGATAATGAAAGCTCCTCATCTAAAAAAAAAAGATGCTGATCGCTTCTATGATGACTGTCAAAGTGATGAAGATGACTAAAATTGCTAAATGCTATTAATTGTTTATGAGGCTGGGGGGTCGGGGTTGGGGGTCGTTAACCAAAATGTTTTGGAAATGGCTGACATTATCTCTAGCCGGTAATTTACACCCACCACTTCCGATGTGATTATTCTTTTTTAGTGTCTGGTCTTTCTCAATAAATCAGTTTACCTGTCAGGCAATTCAACAACAGAATCAGAAAATATTTCCGGAAATTGGATCAATATTTTCGTTACTATGATAAATACATACACATGTAAATACTCTTCATATTGATACAGTCATGAGCTATATATATTATATATATATATATATATATATATATATATATATATATATATATTGGTTTGGAGGTTGATTTTGAAGGCTATCATAATGCAGGTGTAAAGAAAAAAAATAAGGTAACAATGGTGTTGTGTGTTAACCTATGATTTATTCAAGACAGTTTTAAGTGACAGTTATCTCTAGACTGCAGGTTCAATCCTGGTCAACGGTGACAGTAACATAGAATAGTAATTAACACAGCTTTACACCTGTACCCCAGCTATGGCTAGCGGAATGAGAACAGGATACCCATGTGGATTGAATAAAGGGTTGGGTTCAAAGTTCCGTGATGGCCCCCGATTACGACAAGAAGGTTCCCGAGTTCGAAAAGAAGGTTCCCGAGTCCGAGAAAGCCCCCGAGTCCGACATGAAATGCCTGAAGAAGGCCGGAAGGAACATCGGCCGAAACGTTGTACAGACAACAATAAAGATGAGTACAATAGTGCGAATTATCCAAATAATACTAACCAATAAATTCATTGAAAGTTTATGTTAGTAGATTAGTCTAAAAAGTCCATTTCACCGGTCATTAAGTTTTTTTTTTTGGTGGGGGTCATATTCTACTTAGAAGAGTGGGTACGTTATAATTTGCATTCAATAGTTATCTCCCTTGATAAAGTATAATGATTGGGGCGAGAACCAATGCAGACCTTTACATTATTGAGTTTGTTCCTTTGTCCACATTTTTTCCTCTATTCTTTACTACATTCTGTTGGATTTACTCCAGTTCTCCTATCACACACACACACACACACACACACACAACACACACACACACATATATATATATATAAATTATAATAAATAAAAAAATAGAAAAAATAAAAAAATAAAAAAATGAAAATTAAAGATAAAAAAATCTAAGCGCACATTAACAAAACCCCATTTCCAGCCACCGTAAGTAATTATAATAAACATTTCTTCTTTTTTTTAATTTAAAAAGTCCATTTCACCGGTCATTAAGTTTTTTTTTGGGCGGGGGGGGGGGGGGTGTCATATTCTACTTAGAAGAGTGGGTACGCTATAATTTGTATTCAATAGTTATCTCCCTTGATAAAGTATAATGATTGGGGCGAGAACCAATGCAGACCTTTACATTATTGTTATTAAGTTGCAAAATCGATTTGAAATTGCTTTATATTGTAATATTATTCCACTTATAGAAAATTTCGCTTGACTTAGGGTCAAATCTAGCTTAAATGACTCTTTCTTGCGAGATCGCTCGAGTTAAACGGCGATAAACCAACTTAGAATGAGTAACCACTTAAAACGAGCAGATAATGTAAGCAATTCGATGCCGGAGTATCAGACTTCGTAAATTATAATGTCTCTACGCTGTACCATTTTTGAAGTTTTGCTATATTGCGATATATATATATATATATATATATATATATATATACACAGACATTATATTAATGATTTGAAGGCAATTACAATGCATATAGAAAATAAAAACAAAAACAAAAACAAGATTAGATGCATATACATCTTTGAAGTTTTGCTATATATAGATATATATATATAATATATATATATATATTAAAAATATATATATAATATATATATATATATATATATATATATATATATATATTATATATATATATAAATATCTATATATTAAACGTGATTTTAAAAAATTCTCTTCGAACATTTCTAACGAATTTTTTTCATTCAAAATAAAATTTTACTCTGATGAAGGTCGAATCTTCTCTGTGTGCGGAATATTTTCACACAGATGAACTGACCGAAACATGTGTAAGTGATATTGATTAAATTCATCTTTTTATTATCCATTCTGTTCTTTCTTTTCTTTATTCATTCTTCCTCACATATATATATATATATATATATATATATATATATATATATATATATATATATATATATATATATATGTAGAATTAAACAAAAGGCACATCTGTTTAACAATTCTATTTTTTATCTTTTCTAATTTTCTGGCCAACTTTTTAATGTTTGGGTGGAATTGGTGGATAAGTCCACCAAAGTTCAGTTCCCGAGTACTTTCGGCACTTCGAAGGGGTGATGCATTCCAGTTAAAATAAAATTGTTAAACAGGAGGGTGCCTTTTGTTTAATTCTACATGTATAAATGAAAGAATGCTGCCCAAATACACCACACACACACACACACAACACACACACACACACACACACAATATATATATAATATATATAATATATATATATATATAAATGATTTGAAGGCAATACATGGCATAAAAATAAAAACAAAAACAAGATTAGATACATATACATATAAAATTCAAACCCATTCTCAAATATTTAAAAAGTAAGAAGCTACAGTTATCCGCCCCAATTTCATTTATAACATAAAAGAAAAAGAAAAAAAAGAAAAAAAAAGAGAAGAAAAGGAGAAAAAAGAAAGAAAAAATATAACGACACAAAAAAAGAAGCGCGTCCATTTCTGAAAACTGTCTCTGAAGATAAAGTTTACTTTGAAATCGATGAGACAAAAAAACATCTTTTTGTTTTTATATTTTTATATGCATTGTAATTGCCTTCAAATCATTAATATATAATAACATACTTAACAATACTTCAAGCAAATTATCAAGCAAATTACAATTACTATTTTATATATATATATATATATATATAATATATATATATATATATATATATATATATATATAATGAATGAAGAATGAATGTGAAAAGTATTAGCATATGTAGGTGTTCTATGCGAAAATACCAGAGCAGAGTTTTAAAATCTAATATTGAATGTTATGAATGAGTTTAAAAATTTGTACCTAAGTAAGTAAAATCATCAAATTCATTAAAGGATTAAAAAATAAAACAATTTGAAATGTAAACTTTAAATATGTATTAAAATAAAACAAACTATATATAGATATATAATACCAGTCATGTATTTATTAAAACTTGTTTTTAAAAAAAAATGAGGACTGTCTAACATTGCATGTTCAAATTTTCAGTGTATTTATTCTATGTTATGACGATTTTGGGTAATGTGACGTAAGCAGTGACGTAGTTTTTGTTACAGACAAAAACCGGAAGCGAATCTCCATTATTAATAGATTTGAAATGCAAACAGCATCATCTAAGATTCGAACTCGAGTAGACGCCTTTATTTTATAAGACGGTAACCATTTTGCTACAGAAAAAAACCGGAAGGGAATCTCCATTATTAATAGATTTATTGTCCACCACCATAACCCTTCCTTGCATGAGCCCTCAAAGGACTCATCAAACCCGCCGCAGATCCACAAAGTTTGATGCAAATATGACATTGAAAAGACTTCCTTCCCGTTGAATGAGATGATTCAGATGAATCAGATGATAAAATTTGATGCTTATGCACCACCGTATGTCTCTTAAGACGATTTACAGACCTTGCCACAGATAGCACAAGATACATTGTTTGCTCCTGGAATCTGCATGGATTGACCCAGGTGAGACTTCCTATGATTGACATACATACATACATACAACTGCCCTTTATATATGTATAGATTAAATAGAAATCTTTTATAGTGGATTATATACAAAACTTGGACATCGCTGAGAAATTAATTGTTTTTATCTGTTACATGTCACAAAAAAGGCGATCTTAGTTGACATTCTGCACTGGTGGAGAGTAAGGTAGAGTATCCTACCTTACTCTCCACCATTTTTATATATGACACTTGTCAAATGATCTACAAGAGATTATTAATCCTGATAATGGATATCAATTTATTCTTAATATAACGCAATGGACGATCGTGTCTAGCGATTTAGAGGTGATTTGGATAAGATTAACGCGGATTGACGAATCAGCTTTGATCTTAAGAAAATTTGTAAAAATAAAATCACTTCATGTTGTAATTTGATAAAAAAAAATGTCAGTGCTTAAAGAAATATATCGCTTACAAGGTTACCCAGGTCACAGAAAATGACAGCATACAATATCAATCATAAATAAATGTATCACTATCATTTTCTTTTTCAGAAATAGTGGAAGCATGCTGGGTCCATAACCTGTAAAGTTTTTAAATGCCACCCTTGGCCAGTTGAAAAGGGCTTAAAGAAAGTCCTGTGTTATGGAATCCTTTGGTAAGCGTATGTCCTATCCTGCGTATTGGTAAAGGTCCAGTGATTTAATCCTATGTGTCCCGTCGTCCACGAAGGTCTCAGTAAATATGTTCAGTAGGGTCGGTTTAAGTATTGTATCAACCTCAGAGTACTGTCAGTGATTGGCCAAGAGTTAGATCACATAATTCCGGCCTAGTCAATGAGTAGGAGCGGGGATCCATCACACACCTTATATCACAAAAAATATCAACAAATACCAACTTAGTGATCTAATCCTATGTCCGTCGTCCACGAAGGTCTCAGTAAATATGTCCAGTAGGGTCGGTTTAAGTATTGTATCAACCTCAGTGTACTGCCAGTGATTGGCCAAGAGTTAGATCACATAATTCCGGCCTAG
>CM042174.1:263225-273225 GCA_023376005.1 Doryteuthis pealeii
CTTCTTCTTCTTCCAATCTATGGTCGACACAAGAGTAAATCTAGTGACGAACGAGAACGTACAACAACATCTAATGATTATATGTATATATATATATATTTACTGTAGATATGAGCTTCGAGTTTATCGAATAAATTATTGATTTTCTCTCAAGGAAAAAAATATTTGTATCAAGTCAAACCTGGAAAGGTGAACGGGTGATCGGATTATATCGCAAGCGGAGAAGAAACTTTGAGAGAGGGAGACTGATTTATAGATTAAAGCTTTGTTGTCTTAGGTTTAATCTGGCTAACTTAAGATTAATTCCTTGAGAAAAAGACTATCATCGCTAAAATGTTATAACACCGGTTGGTAACGAAAGTTGGAGAAAGTTCAAAAAGTAGAAAACAACAGTTTTAGTGATTCGTTAGTACTAAATTCTACTAGTCGCCAACTCGAGTAGGTTATTACTGTGTATACCATTTATATAATAAATTTGCTCGACTCACGTATTGAGCACTTTATATTTGTTATATCGCTGTCTTATCATTGTGAAACTTGCATCAACTAACCATTGTGACCAATTTCACCGGTAAGTCACCTACAATACTTCCCTACAGGTCCCACGCACTCAAAATTATACAGTAAACATTTCAGATAAAAATTCAACATAATAATTTTAGGATACTGATATATAATATATTATATATATATATATATATATATATATATATATATATATATATATAATGCTACGGACGGTCCTGGATAGGTCGTGGAAACAGCAACCCCACAAAAGAGCAACTGTATGGCCACCTGCCCCCCATCTCACAAACCATACGAGTGAGACGAACTAGACATGCAGGTCACTGCTAGAGAAGCAATGACGAGATCGTAAGCGACGTACTACTGTGGAAGCCAGCGTATGGGTGCGCTAATGTGGGCCGCTCAGCCAGGACCTACATTGACCAACTATGTAGGGATACTGGCCGCTGCGCAGAGGAGCTGCCGGAGTCAATGAATGATAGGGAAGGCTGGCGAGAGATCATCATGGATATCCGTGCAAACTGCGCGACATGATGATGATGATGATGATGATGATATTATATATATATATATATATATATATATATATATATATATGGGTAAGATAATTTGAAAAACACAGATGTTGTTCAAATAAAGTTATTTATTCTGATGATATTGCAATATTTCTATTTGTTAAAAATCTTCTTCTAAGCATTATGTTAGATATGCAGACAATTTAATGAAAATTATGACCGTTTTGTGATGGGATTAATTCATACCGGACTTTTAAATTTTAAACAAAAAAGATTTTTAACAAATCAAAATACTGCAATATCGGCAGAATAAATAACTTTATTTGAGCAACATTGTCGAAATGGTTGTGATTTTAGATAGATAGATAGATAGATAGACAGACCGATAGATATGATTTAATAATGACCCAGCAAAAACTACAAGATTTTGTTAGAGAAATATGCTTAAAATAATCTTTAATATACTTCTACAAAAACCAAAACCAAAACCAAAACCAAAACCAAAACATTGGTTGATTCGAGTTCAATTCCTAGACGAAGCTGTTGGCATTTCACATAGCGCTAATACCCTTGGGAAAGGTATGAAGCCATATATTCTCCCTCCAGCTATGAATTAAATAGTAGGGCAGACTGGGCCCTTTAGCCTTGGGTAGGTAACCAGTCCAGGAGAGGGATAACTCTGAATTCAAAATTCCTCAGGTCGGTCGTTGATTGGGTTTGTGGCAACCCTTGATGCACCAATTCTTTCCTATCGACTGTGCCAAAAATTGCGGATGGTCTAATACAAGCCTTCACCACTATAAACAAATCACTGTGTTGTTTGTTCATTGTATGAACCCTCATGAGTCGAAAATCGACGAGAGAGTCCATTTATATATATATATATATATATAATATATATATATATATATATATATATATATATATACTGTGAGAATTATAGAAATATACGTGATATATCCTACAAAATTTCAATTTGATATGCAATTACTGCGAAATATTTCCTTTATGTACTTCCATAGATTGAAACACAAATCAATTGAAATTATTTTTGTAATGCATAATTATATGAACTAGCAAAATAAAAAAACATCCTCCGGGCGATGTAAAAATTGATTTTTAAAACATATTGCCTGAGGGGTGAGAGTAAAAAATCCAATGTCAGCGAGTTTGTACCCTAAGTAAGTAAAATCATCAAATTCATTAAACGATTAAAAAAAATGAAACAATGAGTGTATTTATTCTAGTTATGACGATTTTGGTAATGTGACGTAAGCAGTGACGTAGTTTTTGTTTACAGACAAAACAGGAAGCGAATCTCCATTATTAACAGATATACGCGATATACCCGACAAAATCTTCCAATTTGATATGCAATACTGCAAAATATTTCCTTTATGTACTCCAATAGATTGAAACACAAATCAATTGAAATTATTTTTGTAATGGCATAATTATACTGATTCTTTCTTAGCTTTCTTGTTTTTGAAATAACAAATACTTGTTTTATTATTTTAGAACGACGTTGTAGATTTGATAAAAAGCTGAATAGACTTTCGTTGCTGTGTTATTAAGAGTAAACTAACAAAAGTAAAAAGCGACAATTTTTATTTTAGTTTCGTGTTTTAAACATCACGGCTGAAAAATATTTTGCGGATTTCGCATCAAATAATATAAAGTGATATGTTTAAAGTAAGCAATCTAAGTAATCATTCATATATACTCAAATTTATCATTATATATACTAGCAATATATGCACCCTCTGGGTGCAAGTATTTAAGTTTCTAAATGTAATAAAATATCATATTAAATTAGAAAGCGCTAATGAAACTGAATAAGATGCAGATATAAAGATTTGGAACATGAGGGGGTATAAATGCGAAAAATAGAACGCTTGAAACTAAACTCTTCATCATTTTCCATTTACTCCCATCTTTCATTGGTAAATTTCCTAATTTACACTATTTTAGTAAAATAGGAAGTAAAGGAATATATTACATTATTTTCTTCTTGTAAATAAATTTCTTTTAAGATTTATCTCACGAGAGTTGTTGTTTATATTTCTTTAAGATAAAACCAAAAACCAATTAGAAATCAATAATTACCAAGCAACATAATTTTATTAAAAATAAAATTTTAAATATCAATATGCAAATTAGCCTTACTCGTTCAACTGGTAAAACCACTATTTTGTTGTATAATATATAATACATATGCATGTTATTTAGTACGTACAGATATGGTCCAACAGTATTAATAATGTTTAAACAATTTTTAATAAATGAAGGGTTTATCAAAAGAATTGAAATCATGGAGAATTTGACGTAAATAATTAAGGGAATTGTGAACTTTGAGTAGTTAATATAGTTTTCGGTTACAGAACAGAAAAAACACACAATCCCATTATAATAAGTATATATATATATATATATTATTAAAATGGATCAATAGAAACTACTCGGTTTTCACCCATTAGGACCTCTCAAGGATAAAATCCACTTGAATAATCGACGGTCTACTGATTAATTGCAGCCGATCACACGGTGTTCATTGTATATAAGATATTACGTTACTAAGGAAGGCTTGTTTATGTTGTTTTGAAATTTAAAAACAAAACGTTTAAATTTTATCAGAATTTACAGGTGTATAAAAAAGTCAAGTTTAAAACAGTATTTACAAGATAGAAATGAATAATGAATGTAAACGTTTTATAAAGGTGTATAAAGTAAANCCCAAGAGAGAGACGTAGTGGATATATGGTGTTGGTTTAAGACAGTTTCAAAGTAACAGTTATCTCTAGACTGCATGGTCAATCCTGGTCAGGGGCAGACAGTAACATACAACTAGTAATAAACACAATTGGGTGCGTAGTGAATATAGGTGTGGTTTAAGACAGTTCAAAGTAACAGTTTATCTCTAGACTGCATGTTTAATCCTGGCCACGGGGCAAGCAGTAACATCACTAGTAATTCACACAATTGGTGCGTAGTGGATATAGGTGTTGGTAAGACAGTTCAAAGTAACAGTTATCTCTAGATCTGCATGTTCAATCCTGGCCAGGGGCAGCAGTAACATACACTAGTAATTAACACAATTGTGCGTAGTGGATATGGTGTTGTTAAGACAGTTCAAAGTAACAGTTATCTCTAGACTGCATGTTCAATCCTGGTCAGTGGCAGCAGTAACATACACTAGTTAATTAACACAATTGGTGCGTAGTGGATATAGGTTGTTGGTTTAAGACGTTCAAAACAGTAAGCAGTTATCTCTAGAACTGCATGTTCAATAACCTGTCAGGGGCAGCATAACATACACTAGTAATTAACACAAGTTGGTGCGTAGTGGATATAGGTGTTGGTTTTAAAGATCAGTTCAAAGTAACAGTTTGTCTAGACTGCAATGTTCAATCTGGTCAGGGCAGCAGTAACATACACTAGTATTAACACAATGCTGGTGCGTAAGTGGATATAGGTGTGGTTTAAGACAGTTCAAATAACAGTTATCTCTAGACTGCATGTTCAATCCTGGTCAGGGGCACAGTAACATACACTAGTAATTACAACAATTGGTGCGTTAGTGGATGATAGGTGTTGGTTTAGACAGTTCAAAGAACAGTATTCTAGCTGCATGTTCATCCTGTCAGGGGCAGCAGGTAACATACACTATAATTAACACAATTGGTGCGGTAGTGGATATAGGTTGTTGGTTTGACAGTTCAAAGTAACAGTTATCTCTATGACTGCATGTGTCAATCCTGGTCAGTGGCAGCAGTAACATACACTAGAATTAACAACCAATTGGTCGCCGTAGTGGATATAGGTGTTGGTTTAAGACAGTTCAAAGTAAACCAGTTAATCTCTAGACTGCATGTTCAATCCTGGTCAGGGGCAGCAGTAACATCCTAGTAATACACAATTGTGCGTAGTGGATATAGGTGTTGGTTTATAGACAGTTCAAAGTAACAGTTATCTCTGATGCATGTTCAATCATCCTGGTCAGGGGCAGCAGTAACATACATAGGTAATTAACACTAATTGGTGCGTAGTGGATTAAGGTGTTGGTTTAAGACAGTTCAAAGTAAACAGTTATCTCTAGACTGCATGTCATCCTGGTCAGGGGCACAGTACATCACTAGTAATTAGACACAATGTGGTGCGTAGTGGATATAGGTGTTGGTTTAAAGACAGTTCAAAAGTAACAGTTTATCTGCTAGACGCATGTTCAATCCTGGTCAGGGGCAGCAGTAAACATAACACTAGTAATTAACACAGATTAAATCTGTACTCCAGCTATGTTAGCGGAATAAGAACAGGATAACCCCGTGGACTGAAAAAGGGGTTAGGTTAAAAATTCCGTGATGGCTCCCGATTACGAAAAGAAGGTTCCCGATTAACGACAAGAAAGTTTCCCGGGATTTGAAAAGAAGGTTCTCAAGTTTGAAAAGAAGGTTCCGAGTCCGACAAGAATACCTGAAGAAGGCCGTTGGCACATCGGCTGAAATGTTGACAGATAACAATGAGAATGAGGACAATCTATGGTCGACACGGGTGTAAAATCTAGTGACGAACGAGAACATACACAACATTGACTTCATCTAATGATTTAGATATATAATATATATTATTATATATATATATATATATATATACTGTAGATATGAGCCAGGTAGGTTCTGGAATTATGTAGGGTGGTACACCCACGTACTTGCAGAATGGATACAGCCGGCGGATGTTAATAAGAAGTAGATGACTGGAAAAAGTGATTATTCCCTGATGAAATTGCTCCGGCAATGGAAACTGAAGTTGGAATTTTTATAACACTCGCTTTTTAAAAACGTGTATATATATATATATATATATATATATAATATATATATATATATATATATATATATATATATACCCCATAAATATATCTATTGCAGTCAATAAAAGAAAGTACTTTAGCTTAGAACTAAATCTTTGAAATGTGGGACTTGGAAAATAATTCGTTCAACTCGTAAGCAGACACATAAGGGATATAAAAATAAAAGCTAAAAACCTTTTCGATTACCGCATTAGAAAATCCGTTGCAAGTTCCATTTTATGTGTCTTATGACATCCATACGAGTTAAAATTAAACGATGTTCTTCTTCTTCCAATCTATGGTCGCACACAAGAGTAAATCTAGTGGGACGAACGAGAAACGTAACACACAACATCTAATGATTATATTATGATATATATATTTTTACTGGTAGATATGAGCTTCGAGTTTATCGAAAAATTATTGATTGTTCTCTCAAGGAAAAAAATATTGTATCAAGTCAAACCTGGAAAGGTGAACGGGTGATCGGATTATATCGCAGCGGAGAAGAAACTTTGAGAAGAGGGAGACTGATTTATAGATTAAAGCTTTGTTGTCTTAGGTTTAATCTGGCTAACTTAAGATTAATTCCTTGAGAAAAAGACTAAATCATTCGCTAAAATGTTATAACAACCGTTGTAACGAAAGTTGGAGAAAGTTCAAAGAAGAAAACAACAGTTTTAGTGATTCGTTAGTACTAAATTCTACAGTCGCAACTCGAGTAGGTTTATTACTGTGATACCATTTATATAATAAATTTTGCTCTACTCACGTATTGAGCACTTTATATTTGTTATATCGCTGTCTTATTATTGTGAATTGCATCAACTAACCATTGTGACCATTTCCACCGGTAAGTCACCTACAATACTTCCATACAGGTCCCACGCACTCAAAATTATACAGTAAACATTTCAGATAAAAATTCAACATAATAATTTTAGGATAACTGATATATATATATATATATATATATATATATATATATATATATATATATAATGCTACGGACGGTCCTGGATAGGTCGTGGAAACAACACCCCACAAAAGAGCAACTGTATGGCCACCTGCCCCCCATCTCACAAACCATACGAGTGAGACGGACTAGACATGCAGGTCACTGCTGGAGAAGCAATGACGAGATCGTAAGCGACGTACTACTGTAGAAGCCAGCGCATGGGCACGCTAATGTGGGCCGCCCAGCCAGGACCTACATTGACCAACTACGTAGGGATACTGGCCGCTGCGCAGAGGAGCTGCCGGAGTCAATGAATGATAGGGAAGGCTGGCGAGAGATCATCATGGATATCCGTGCAAACTGCGCGACATGATGAATGATGAATGATGATATATATTATATATATATATAATGGGGTAAGATAATTTGAAAAACACAGATGTTGTTCAAATAAAGTTATATTCTGATGATATTGCAATATTTCTATTTGTTAAAAATCTTCTTCTAAAGCATTATGTTAGATATACAGACAATTTAATGAAAATTATGACCGTTTTGTGATGGGATTAATTCATACCGGACTTTAAATTTTAAACAAAAGATTTAACAAATCAAAATACTGCAATATCGGCAGAATGAATAACTTTATTTGAGCAACATTGTCGAAATGGTTGTGATTTTATAGATAGATAGATAGATAGACAGACCGATAGATATGAATGTAATAATGACCCAGCAAAAACTACAAGATTTGTTAGTGAAATATGCTTTCAATATACTTCTACAAAAACAAAAACCAATAAATAAACATTAACAGTTTTGCCACCAAATGGTCTTTCATCATATATAATATATTATATATATATATTATATATATATATTATATATATATAATCCAAAGTCCATAGAAGAAGTCTTCCTTACGACACAAGAGTTTTATTTAAAAAAAAAAACAAGTCGCAGTTTGAGAGCTCAATGTGTGCTCTTAATGTTAGAGTCACAGAGCAAATATATAAGTAAAGAAATAAAAAAGAAATGCTAAATCTCAAAGTCTTTTGTTATTTCTTTACTTATATATATATATATATATAATATTTATATATATATGTATGAGTAGTGGCTTACCGGTGGGTACGGGTACGATCGTTGGGAGCGCACAGGATCCAGGGGTTAAGACCGTGAAAAAAAACAAATACAAAGTGCTCAATACAATGTAGAGCAAAATTTATTTAAGAAATGGATATAAAGTAACCGACTCGAGTTTCATCATCTGAATCGTCAGGGTTACATCATGACTATTCAGATGATGAAGCTCGAGTAGGTTACTTTATATCCATTTCTTAAATATATATATATATATATATATATATATATATACTGTGAGAATTATAGTAATATGCGCGATATATCCTACAAAATTTCAATTTGATATGCAATTACTGGGAAATATTTCCTTTATGTACTTCCATAGATTGAAACACAAATCAATTGAAATTATTTTTATAATGCATAATTATATGAACTAGCAAAATAAAAAACATCCTCCGGGCGATGTAAAAATAGATTTTTAAAAACATATTGCCTGAGGGGTGCGAGTAAAAAATCCAATGTCAGCGAGTTTGTACCCTAAGTAAGTAAAATCATCAAATTCATTAAACGATTAAAAAAAATGAAACAATGAGTGTATTTATTCTATGTTATGACGATTTTGGGTAATGTGACGTAAGCAGTGACGTAGTTTTTCTTACAGACAATAACCGGAAGCGAATCTCCATTATTAACAGATATACGCGATATATCCGACAAAATTTCAAGTTGATATGCAATTACTGCAAAATATTTCCTTTATGTACTTCCATAGATTGAAACACAAATCAATTGAAATTATTTTTGTAATGCATAATTATATGAATTCTTTCATTAGCTTCATTGTTTGAAATAACAATACTTGTTTATTATTTAGGACGACGTTGTAGATTTGATAAAAAGCTGATAGACTTTCGTTGCTGTGTTATTAAGAGTAACTACAAAAGTAAAAAGCGACAATTTTATTTTAGTTTCGTGTTTTACATTCACGGCTGAAAAATATTTTGCGGATTTCGATCAGATAATATAAAGTGATATGTTAAAGTAAGCATCTAAGTAAGCATTCATATATTACTCAAATTATCATTAATATATATATATATATATATATATTATAAAATGGATACAATAGAAACCTACTCGAGTTTCATCATAAGGACTTCAGGGTTAAATCCACTGAATTAATCGAGGTACCGATTAATTGCAGCCGATCACACGTGTGTTCATTGTATAAGATATTACGTTACTAAGGAAGGCTTGTTTATGGTTTTGAAATTTCAAAAAAACGTTAATTTTATCAGAATACAAGGTGTATAAAAAAGTACCAAGTTTAAAACAGTATTTACCAAGATAGAAATGAATAATGAATGAAACGTTTTAAAGGTGTATAAAAAAGTACAAAAAATCTTGGTACTTTTTTGACACACCTTATATAAATATATATATATATATATATATATATATGTCTTCGCTATCCTTAGATACATAAGCACCACTCTTTACCTATAAATATAACAAACCATATATATATATATATATATATATATTATATTATTATTTATTTATTTCGTGGCAAATGGACTTGTTGACCCGAGTTGAAATCCCGGACAAGTCTGTTGGCATTTCACATAGCGCTAATACCCTTGGGAAATGTATGAATCCATATATTCTCCCTCCAGCTATGGGTAAAATAGTAGGGGAGACTGGGCTCTTTAACCTTTTATAGGTAACCAGTCTAGGAGAGAGAAAACTCTGAATTCAAAATTCCTAAGGTCAGTCGTTGATTGGGATTGTGGCATTCGTGCACCAATTCTTTCCTATCGACTGTGCCAAAAATAAAATGTAGAAATACACCGTTTATAACATTAGTAGAATACAAAACTACGAAACAACATAATATATATATATATATATATATATATATATATATATATATATATATTAAAATGTGTGTACTGTACTGCATTGGAAATTAATTTTGTTTAAGGATTGTTTGTATTGTTTTATGTATAGAGCTTCTAGTATTAGTTATAACAATAATTTTGTAACTAATTATAATTAAAATAATAA
>CM042174.1:278225-280725 GCA_023376005.1 Doryteuthis pealeii
TGTTTTTCAACATAAATTTGCATTATTTTGCCTTCAAAAAATCTTATTACATTTTAATTAATGCTTCTAACACAATACATAAATAAATAAAATCTTTATATACATATACATATATATGAGGTTTGTCATAAAAGTATCGACATTGAAACTATATTTACCTTCTTGGTGAAGTGAACAATGAATGGAACGTTATTTGTTTTTTTTCAGAATACAAGGTGTGTCAAAAAATTACAAAAAAAAAATCTCGATACTTTTTTAGCAGACCTTTTATAATATATATATATATATATATATATATATATATATATAATATATATATATAGAGAGAGAGAGAGAGAGCAATATCTGTTCTTTTTCCTGGTATTAGACGCTCAGAATACCCAACTCAGACAGCATCCTTCCATTGCACATAAGAAGAGTCAAGGCATTTCATGATGTCTACATATAATACAAAAGTGTTTACAGCCATTTTGATGGAAATGTCTACAATGAATACACGTTTAGTTGGCCTTCGATGAAAATGATCGCAAACCAAATTCTATGAAATCACTGTCGTTAAATCGAATTCTAATGAAATCTTAATGAACCCCAGTTGTTATTTACTAAGCTTTTCTTAGTCAGGTCAAACAGGTCAAAGGTTGATTTATAGAATACAATCCTATATTTCATACCCAAATAAGGATAAAAACACATAAACACATTTCTTTTCCCAAACTTAAGGAAAAAAAATTAAAACAAACACACGAACACAATCCTTTGCCTAAACTTAAGGAAAAGAGATTAAAACAAATGTTTATACAAAAGTCAGAGTTCGATTGGCTAGATTAGCATTGTATTCACGAAAAATTAATTACCATCTGATCCTATTTGGTAATTATAAAAGACAGAGAAGAAATCAACATACACACAGAATTCATCTCGTTGTCAAATAGGACACACACCCGACAACAACAAACAAACACACATAATTCTCTCGCTGTTAGATAGAACACACGACCAGGAAACAGATGTCCGAACGAACGACTTACAACAACTACAACACCCCGACTACTACCATTTACTCCTACCACCTCGTTCAACATCAGGAATCAGGTCGTATGTACAAACTTGATTTTCATTTCTGGTCCACATCTGATCGAAACTTGGACGACTACATAAACATTTCACATTTTACATTTTACATTTCTAAACTCTACACCCGGGGATATACAAATTCTTAGAAAATATAAGTGAATGATACCAGGTGTTAATTTATGTAATTAATCCGTGTTCTTTGTTATAGAATAAAATCATTCGGACGTTAAAAAGGGTTACGTTTTAAACCCTTTAGATCGAAAGAGTTCTGCTCGGTTAGGGTCCCATGAACTCATTCGTATAGAAAAAGACGAAAAAATGTTTATGCAAAAGTCGGATTTAGAGCATAAAAAATCAGTGTGTGTTATTTTGGATTATAACTGAATCATGTTCGTTTATTTAGTCGAATCTTCATTTGTTTATTTATTGAATGACCTTTATATATACTAGCAAACATATGCACCCTCCGGGTGCAAGTATTTAAGTTTTAATGTAATAAAATATTGTATTAAATTAGAAAGGCTAATGAAACTAAATAAGAATACAGATAAAAAGATTTGAAACAGAAGGAGTATAATAAAAGATTTGAAACAGAGGGAGTATAATAAAAAATGGAACAACTGAAACTTACTCTTCCATCACTCTCGTCTTTCATTGTTATTTTTTCTAATTTAAGTATTCAGTTATAAGAGGAAGTAAAGAATAAAATGACAGTTATTTTTTCTTGTTAATGGATTTCATTTAAGATTCATTGAAGAGATTTTTGCTTATATTCATTAAAATAAAACCAAAAAGTTAGAAATCAATAATACTAAGCACATATTTATTAAATTCGATTTTTTAATATTAATATGCAAATTAGCCTTCCCGTTCACACTGTAAACCGCTATTTTGTTGTATATATAAATATAATTGCCTGTTGTCAGTTTGTAGACATAGTTAACAGTATTAATAATGTAAGACAATTTTATTAATAATTGAGGTTAAGATAAAAAATAAAATCATGGAGAATGTGATGTCAATAACTAAGAGAATTGTGACTTGAGTAGGTATATAGTTTCGGTTACAGACAGAAAATACACAATCTCCATTATAATAAGACTAGTACAAAATAAAAAATGTAAAAATAGATTTTTTAAACATATTGCCTGAGGGGTGGGAGTAAAAAATTCAATGTCAGCGAGTTTGTACCCTAAGTAAGTAAAATCATCAAATTCATTAAAGGATTAAAAAAATAAAACAATTTGAAATGTAAACTTTAAATATGTATTAAAATAAAACAAACTATATATAGATATATAATACCAGTCATGTATTTATTAAAACTTGTTTTAAAAAACAATGAGGACTGTCTAATGTTGCATGTTCAAATTTTCAGTGTATTTATTCTATATCATAACGATTTTGGGTAATGTGACGTAAGCAG
>CM042174.1:283225-293225 GCA_023376005.1 Doryteuthis pealeii
CAGCCCCTCCGCACGAGCAAGATGTGACGCAATGTCAATTTCTTAAGCGGAGTTCAACTGGTTTGAATTCAGAGTTTTCCTTTTCCTAGACCGGTTGCCTAACCAAGGCTAAAGAGCCTAGTCTGCCCTACTATTTATCCATAGCTGGAGGGGGAGTAGGATTCATACCTTTTCCAAGGGTATTAGCGCCATGTGAAATGTAAACAGCTTCGTCCAGGAATTGAATTCGGGGCGACAAATGGACACATGGCCTAGTGGATAAGGTAGTAACATAGAAAATAATTAACACAACTCCTATCTTCCCGAATTCGAAAAGAAGGTTCCCGAGTCCGAAAAGAAGGTTCCCGAGTCCAACAAGAAATAAATGAAGAAGGCCGGAGGGCATATCGGCCGAAACGTTGTACAAATAACAATAAAGATAGGGACAATAGTCCGAATAACACAGATAATACTAATACATGCTTAATGATAAATCAATAATAAATACCAATGTCTGTCACATTTTTTGAAATTTTACTCCAAGAGGCCGTAGCCGAATTAGGTTACGTTTTTTTTAATTACGTATTGCAAAAAACAAAACAAATTACTTTACATTTAATGTTGAAAAATATTGTTTTAAACTAAGTTTAACTTGAAATTATACATTGCAATACTAACACACACACACAACTGTCTCAATAATAGATTCAATAATTAATTTCAATGGTTAATTAAATATATAGTAATTTGGGTTTTTGTTGTTTATTTTTGTTAAGCAATACGTAATTAAAAACAACCGTAATCCCCTAAAACCGTAACCCAATTCGCAAAATTTTAATTCATAGACTGCAGTTAAACTGTCATTGGGTACCACCAAAAAACTTTCCATGTTAATTTTCCGACCTAAATCAGAAGTCAGCCAATTAATTTATGCATTAACAAATATACTTATAATATATAATTATTAATTTTATTTTATTATAATATATTAAAGATAAATTATAAATTTCAAACCATTGTTATATTATTACTACTACAACTTAATTCTATTTTATGTATCAAAGATATAAATATATTATTACTACTATTATGTATTAAAGATAAATTATAATTATTATAACTACTAATTGGTATCATTTGGATTTTTCGGACTGTTGTCCTTATCTTTATTGTTATATACACGAATCGAAAACAAATCAGGAGCCAGAGTCCCTAAAGCGGTGTGATGCTGAAATCCAGTATTACCCATCAACCCCTGCGACACTACCGTTGCCAAACCGCATTGGTACCTTACCTTTCCTTTGGATCACATCAGCAGTGGGGAGAGGGGTTTGCTGCATGGACAATAGCTTATCCTCCATACGAACCTGCCCAGGCTATGTAGTTCAAATTTTTACAAAAATTGACACTACTCCATCGTCTCTTGTAGACGAAAGGGTGCCAACCATATACACAGCATTTTGGCTGATATATCCTCCGGCCTTCTTCAAGAGTTTCATGTCAGATTCAGGAATCTTCTTGTTGTATTTAAAGGTATTATAATTAGTTGGAAGGCTTAAAGTGACCTTCCAACGTGGGTACATATAAGTACAAGAAATATTCCGACAAAGAAGTTATAAGATATAACAAACATAGACTTTAATAGTGAGCAACGGAGATACATTTAAGACAAAGATATACAAAACAGATACATGAGGAAATAGGAGTATGACTTGCGTCATAGGGAATGTCACTTACTTAGGCTGGGGGTGAAGCCCCCTAAATAAAAGGTATAGATGCAAATGTCTAACCCGTGTGTCCTGTTTGCTGTCCGAGAGAAAAGAGAACTCAAACTTCATGCTTTCCTGAATCAGAAGTCAGCCCACAAATACTGCAATTGTTTTTTGGCATTCATTTTCATGTGTTTTTTCGACAAGTTTTTTTGTACCATAACAATTTAATTAAATTCAAATAAATTATAAATAAAAATTATAAATGAAAACAATTTTTGTACGATAACAATTTAATTAGATTTAATTTTTTTTTGTACGATAAAAATTTTCATAACTTGGAAATAAATTTGGGAATAATCAAAATTAATTGCGAAATCCATTGAAAGTCAGCCATGAAATTGAAACAATAGTTTATACAGAATTTAAGGACCTACGTACATAAAATTGTCTTGAAATTAATTGGCAACAGAAGAATTAACGTTGGACTTTTAAACGGTAAGTTTAAATGTTAATGCAATACTTAAGTGCAACAATCAATAATCCTCCGCTTAATTGCCGCCCGATAAGGTGGCTTTTAAGTTAAGTTAATAACAGCTTCCCGGTGTTGCCTGGGTAGAGGGAGATTTTTTGGTAATTTTCACCTTTAGTTGTTAAAATTCCTAGCATAAAATTGTGCGTGCGCATTATCTGAAATGAACTTAATTGTAATTAAGAACACATTTTATGATATTTTTGTGTTGAAGCATGCAGTTGTATTGTATTGTATTAAATACAGAATTTAAGGATCTACGTACATGAAATTGTCTTGAAATTAATTGGCAACAGAAGAATTAACGTTGGACTTTTAAAAGGTAAGTTTAAATGTTAATGCAATACTTAAGTGCTACGATCAATAATCCTCCGCAAGAGTCTACTTAACTACCGTCCGATAAGGCAACTTTTAACTTAGTTAATAACTAGCAGCGGCTACCCGGCGTCGCCTGGGTAGAGGGGGATTTTTTAAAGTTAGTCCCGCAGATCCATTATTACTAAATCGTGAGTTGAATCCTCGTGCGATGCCCCATTTAAATCCCTATGTAAAAAAAAATAGACCTTGCATTGATCCAGCTACTCTGAAAGAAATATTAATGTCTACTATCTAAAATATTATATGAAAAAAAAAAATTCATACTGTTATCATTTACATTTTATTTTTTTATTATCTTCACGAATATGAATCAAATCTTCATTATTTTTGCTCAAAACCCAAGCCCTGGTAATATTTAATGTGTATATATATTTACTTTGTCGTTAATTGTTTTATTTTCGAAGTTTCCTTCGGACATACATATACACATAACTGCCCTTTATATATGTATAGAAAACCAAGCCCTGTTGATATTTAATGTGTATATATATTTACTTTGTCGTTAATTGTTTTATTTTCGAAGTTTCCTCCGTACATACATATACACACAACTGCCCTTCATATATGTATAGAAAACCAAGCCCTGGTGATATTTAATGTGTGTATATATTTACATTGTCGTTAATTGTTTTATTTTCGAAGTTTCCTCCGGAGATACATATACACACAACTGCCCTTTATATATGTATAGATGGACATACATACACACAACTACCCTTTATATATGTATAGAAAACCAAGTCCTGGTGATATTTAATGTGTGTATATATTTACATTGTCGTTAATTGTTTTATTTTCGAAGTTTCCTCCGGACATACATATACACACAACTACCCTTATATATGTATAGATGGACATACATACACACAACTACCCTTATATATGTATAGAAAACCAAGTCCTGGTGATATTTAATGTGTGTATATATTTACATTGTCGTTAATTGTTTTATTTTCGAAGTTTCCTCCGGACATACATATACACACAACTACCCTTTATATATGTATAGATGGACATACATACACACAACTACCCTTTATATATGTATAGAAAACCAAGTCCTGGTGATATTTAATGTGTGTATATATTTACATTGTCGTTAATTGTTTTATTTTCGAAGTTTCCTCCGGACATACATATACACACAACTACCCTTTATATATGTATAGATGGACATACATACACACAACTACCCTTTATATATGTATAGAAAACCAAGCCCTGGTGATATTTAATGTGTGTATATATTTACATTGTCGTTAATTGTTTTATTTTTCCGGACATACATATACACACAACTACCCTTTATATATGTATAGAAGATATAGATAGATTTCATCTGGACATACATACACACAACTGCCCTTTATATATGTATAGATATTAATAAAAGTAATGATGAGTCTTATGTGGTAACTATCGCCTTACAAATGTTTGATTAAAGGCAATTGATAGTATTTGAAATAATCAGAACGAAGAATTATTATAAATCGCCCCGGGTAGACACCCACCCACAACCCACCAACCCGGGTGGGTATATATGGAATAGATATTGTCGTGTCATTTCAAGACTTGTGTGATCCTAGCTCTTCACACTTAACTGAGTAATTGGTCATGGGAAAGATTCTATTTTACGCATCGATACCCCAGGACACCACCCATATACCCCCCGTAGGGTGAAAACTCAAAATTTCACTTACTTGACATAATTATTGTTTCGTAAATGAATTTAATATAACGAGTTTGATTCCCGGTGTCGGAGTAAAACTTTGATGAATAGAAAATGCTTTTTGTAATTTATTGTGTAATAAAGTGAGAAAATTTTAGCCACCCGGGTTAGCTCCAGTCGGTAGAGCATTCGGCAAGAAACCACAAGGTTCCTAGTTCGATACCGGTCCTCGCCAACTCAGCGTATGAGTAGCACATGTGCGGTAAAGTAAGGAGCTGATGGTAGGTATGGCGCTCCACCTCAAACGCAAAAACAATCTCCTTGGTCTAGCGCTAGTGAAAAGGGGATAGATTCCTTCGTTGATTGGCTGGTACCGACTTTAGGCCACCCCGACGATTTTACTTTACACACACACACACACACACACACACACACACACACATATATATATTTATTTAACAATGGAAGGAGTAACCTACTCGAGTTTCATCGATTGATTCTTCAGGTTCCAACGGGCATGTTTATAACACCTAAGATTAATCGAAAACTCGATTAATTTAAAGTAACCCTGAAGAATCAATCGATGAAACTCGAATAGGTTACTCCTATATATATATATATATATAGTTTAGATTTAAAGACTAAAGTCTATTCTAATTATTAGATACAGAGAGAATTAAAAATAATTCTAAACCAAACAAGTTTATATATAAAATTATCTACCTATAATTTTTAGTTCTCCTGAGGAAGGAGAACACCGAGACCGTGGTAGAAAGAAAACCCCTTTTTCTACAACTATTATATATATATATATATATATATATATATATATATATATATATATATATATATGTGTTACCTTTCGGGACACTCACTATTAAAATTAAGAGTAGTGGAGTTAACAGTTATAGGCTTTTTATATGGATATGTTGTAAAAGTGTTATTGTTAGTTGATTATTATTTAGTTCATATATAAAATTGAGGACAGAGTTTTTTGGAATGCCTGTTGGAGTTCCATTAGTTCGTATATATATATATATATATATATAAGAGATTTATCCAAAACTTGGTAGTAAGGGATGATTCTATATGTGATTTCTAAGAAACACTGTATTATTATTGTATGATCCAGTATGTATAAATACAGTGAATCTTTAAATCACTAAAGAGAGCTCAATGTATAATAAACTTTTTAGATTATATACAGAGCAATATTTATCATAGAAAGGAAGGAAGAACTCAACACCTATAATTCCATAATAAATTTATTTCGACCAAAATTGGGGCCTTTATAAATCTAAGTTGATTTAATATAGCTCCCCAAAATTCAGTCTCATCAGATGGGGATCAATTTACTTTTGAATTGCATTTCTCAATACGGTGTTGAGTTCTTCCTTCCTTTCTGTGATATTATATATATATATATATATATATATATATATATATAATGGGAATGACTTGCCGGTAAAAAATATTGGGTTAGTCTCAATATTTGGTTAATTATTAGTATTATTCGGATAAGTCAGCGTTATAACAAATATAAAGTGCTCAATACGTTAGTAGAGCGGATCTGCACACATGTGATACTATATATATATATATATATGAGAACTTGGGGGGGGATTTCGCTGACGACTGCCAACTAAAGCGTAAACGCAAAAAAAGGGATGGAGCACTCTATGGCGGCCTTTACATACATATGTTTGAATTTGATTATATTTTAAATATACAAGGTGTGTCAAAATAGTATCGAGATATTTTGTACTTTTTGACACACTTTGTATTCTGAAAAAAAATAACGTTCCATTCATTCTTCATTATGTGTGTATTAAAAACAGTTAAAATCCCCTTCGCATTCTGTAGGTGACTATAGCCTTGCGGTTAAGGTGTCCGACTGATGCTGAACCGATCGGATTTCAATGTAGGTAGCTTACAAATGTCTAGCCACACTGAAGAGACTTGATAAGTCGAAACACGTGTCTGTGGATGACTATATATATATATATATATATATATATATATATATATATATATATATATATATGTATGTATTAAGGAAAAGGTAACTTATCGGTGAATATGGTCACAGTTGTTAGTTAAAGCAAAATTCAGAGAGGTAAGACAGCGATAGAACAAATAAAAAGTGCTCAATACGTTAGTAGAGCAAATCTATTGATAATACAGGTACAAGTGATAACCTACTCGAGTTTCACCATAAGGATCTTCAGGGTTAAATCCACTGAATTAATCAAGATATTGATTAATTGCAGTCGATTACACGTGTGTGTGTCTTTCGCGATAAACGGTTCTCATAACGAAGCGTTTATCGCGAAAGACACACACGTGTAATCGACTGCAATTAATCAATATCTTGATTAATTCAGTGGATTTAACCCTGAAGATCCTTATGATGAAACTCGAGTAGGTTATTACTTGTATATATATATATATATATATATATATATATATAAAGGATTTCCAGATTTTTTTTGGCCATTTCAAATAAGGATTTACTCTGATGAAGGTCGAATTTTCTTTGTGTGCGGAACACTTCTATATTTTTTCTATTATCATTATTTCATTTTATTTGGTTATTTAAAAATAATAATAGTTTGAATAATGTACACATGGATAAACTCCTGACCGAAACACGTGTAAGTAAAATTGATTAAAATATTCTATATTATCCATTCTATACTTTCTTTCCTTTATTCATTTTTTCACACACACACACACACACACACACACACACACACACACACACACACACATATATATATATATATATATATATATATATAATAAGATAAATATATAAAGGTTTTACATATCTATTTATTAGGTGACAAAGGAACATTCACAACCATATTGGTTTCATGCGATGCAATCATCAGGTGAATATATATATATATATATATATATATATATATATATATATATATATATATATATATAGGAGAGGGGAAAAACAAATGACATAAAAGCGTTTCAAGATTCTGAAATGAAGAAGCAATTTTTTTTCCGAAGAAGGTTCCCAATAAAACGAAATATATATATATATATATATCAGAAGTAGGCACTCAGTAAGAATCGAACTCATTAGCAAAAAGGGGTTTATTTGTAAACAGGATTAAACTAGGATTGCGTATTTTGCTGGTTTGCAGATAAATAAATGGCAATGAAACTAATCATTTACTAAACGTAGTAGGGGGCACTCAGTTAGAATCGAACTCATTAGCAACGGTCTATAAGTCGCTAACCATATGACGCCACCTCGCCGAGGTGCCCAAGGAAAAATAAAACAGAATTAAAAGGGGAATCTCTGAAGCTTAAAAGACATTTTGGCTTGAAAGTGAATTTGATGAGATTATTTGACAGCAGAGAGAGAGAGAGAGAGAGAGAGAGAGAGAGAGAGGGAGAGGGGGGGCAATCGGGCACGTTACAGGGTGGGGGTAGGTGGGATTAAAGGTTGTATTCATTTTGAGGTTTACGGTTTTTGAGGTTCATTTACTACCTTGTTGGTTGATTCTATTCAAGACTGTGAATGGGTGGCACGGATTTTATTTCTCTCATAAAAATAACTACAGGATTAAATATCACACACATATATATATATATAAATATACATATCTTATTATAATGGAGATTGTGTGTTTTTCTGTCTGTAACCGAAACTATATTCCTACTCAAGTCACAATTCTCTTAGTTATTGACATCACATTCTCCATGATTTATTTTATCTAAACCTCATTATTAATAAAATTGTCTTACATCATTAAGACTGTTAACTATGTCTACATACTGACACATGCAATTATATTTATATATACAACAAAATAGCGGTTACAGTGTGAACTGGAAGGCTAATTTGCATATTAATATTAAAAATCGAATTTAATAAATATGTGCTTAGTATTATTGATTTCTAACTGTTTGTTTTTTTTAATGAATATAAGCAAAAATCTCTTCAATGAATCTTAAATGAAATCCATTAGCAAGAAAAAATAATTGTCATTTTATTCTTTACTTCCTCTTTTAACTAAATACTTAAATTAGAAAAATAACAATGAAAGACGAGAGTGATGGAAAAGTAAGTTTCAGTTGTTCCATTTTTTATTATACTCCCTCGTTTCAAATCTTTTATTATACTCCCTCTGTTTCAAATCTTTTTATCTGTATTCTTATTTAGTTCCGTTAGACTTTCTAATTTAATATAATATTTTATTACATTAAAACTTAAATACTTGCACCTGGAGGGTGCATATATTTGCTAGTATATATAAAGATAAATCTAATGAGTCAGACGAACCTACTAAAAGTTTCGCTTAATGCTCTTCATATATATCATATAATATATATATTAAATATATTTAATGCGTTTGCTCCTAGTCTCTTTAGTCAGATCTTAGCCCTGAAGAGCTACTAAGCGAAACTTTTAGTAGGTTCGTCTGACTCATTAGATTTATCTTTATTATTTGCTCTACTTAGGTATTCAGCACTTTTTACTTATTAGCTTTGGTCACCTGCCGGGTTTGTATGAATATATATATCTTATATATATATCTATGCATATAAATTGTGTTTTTTCTTTTGGCCCAAATATTGTACCAATAGATTATTTTTTGTTGGTACGATTATCTTGGTCTTTTCTTTTTTACAAAATTTGTTTTCTTCCCGGTTGATGTTTGGTAGTATATTTTTACAATCAAACTATTTGCCGGGTTTTTTCTTACCGCGAGGATTTACCAACAAGTTTGGTATATTAAATTATATATATATATATATATATATATATATATATATATATATATATGTCTGTGTGTCTGTGTGTGTGTGTGTGGAATTAAACAAAAGGCAAGTCTCCTGTTTAACGACTTTATTTGAGATCTTTTCAAGCTTTCTGGCCAACTTTTTTTTAAATATTTGAAGAATCGTGATTAATCCACCGAAGTTCATATTCCGAGTACTTTCGGCACTTCGAAGTGCCATCATCTGGGGTGATGTGTTCCAGTTTTTTTTTCAAAGTATATATATATATATATATATATAGAATAACAAGGACTACCACTCGCTTTTCTCGTTATTCTGTGATAAAAATTTCTTATTAACTTCCATATACCAACAAATGCCCTGAAGATGATCTAATTAATAGATCGAAACACTGCAGCGTCGGCCAATAAACTCACCACTTAACTCATTTAAACCTGTGTTTGTTCATTCTTTCTTAATATACTACATACCGTCGGTTTCACTTCCTTTTTCTTCACACACACACACACACACACACACAAACACACACACACACACACACACACACACACACACACATATATATATATATATATATATATATATATAAGTTAAACCTAATGAGTCAGATCTTTGCCCTGAAGAGCTACTAAGCGAAACTGTTAGTAGGTATATCTGACTCATTAGGTTTAACTTTATTATTTGCTCTACTTAGGTATTGAGCACTCTTTACTTTTTAGCTTTGGAATATCCTGGCGGTTTTTATATGTATATATATTTTTCACACACACACACACACACACACACACACATATATATATATATATATATATATATATATATATATATATATATAAATTGTTTTTCTTTTGGTCAAGTATTATAGTATCAACCGATTATTTTTGGTTGGTACGACTAATTTTTTTGTCTTTTCTTTTTTGCAATTTTTTTCTCCCCAGGTGATTTTGGTAGTATATTTTTACA
>CM042174.1:298225-343225 GCA_023376005.1 Doryteuthis pealeii
CGGAAAATAAATAAATAATTTGGGTTCTGTTTTTTCTGGGTCAACCTGTACAGAGGGTGACCCAGAAAAAATAGAACCCACAAATTTTGTAATAAAACTGTTAATTTTAACTAGGGGTTTTTAGGTTTAGGGTTAGGGTTAGGATTGGGGTTTAGGGTTAGTTTAATGGGAAAATAAATAAATAATTTGGGTTCTGTTTTTTCTGGGTCACCCTGTAATATGTTTTAATTTTCCGACCGATTTGCAAGTTTAGGCCAAAATTATCATTCAGTTACAGATTGAAATTGAAATAATAGCGTTATTCCATAAGAGCATTTCAGTGTATTTCTCTGATATAAATCGCACTACGAGGTGCCGTTTTTTTTTTTTTTTTTTTTTGCTGTGTTTCATTTACATACATACACTACGCCTAAACATGACGAAAATTAGGTAGATAGATAAGTAAAATATACATTTACACTGGATATTCATTTTGAACAGAATTTTTTTTAGGAATTCGTGGAAATAAAACCGACCTATTTGACACATGTTTATTTACAATTTCATTCACTTTTTTAAAAAGAATTTAACGATGAATCTTAAATATTGTTTTATGAATTATGGTAAAACGGCAAACGCCAAAAAGAATTTTCATTAAAAAAACAAACAAAAAAAAACGTGAAGAGATTTAATGAATAATAAAGACACTGATAATAAAAACCTCATTCAGTCGAAAACCTTGAACAAACATTAAATGACGTAAAAAAAAAGTTATCTTAAAATAATCAACAATAATACCTGGAAAAAAAGTCACAATATGTAGTTTTTTTTTTCTTCACTCCGAAAAATCAATCGGGAAGACGTCAATATCTGGTTATATAAATAATAAACAATTGTCCAACGGCTAAACTTGAAAATCGTCCTCAAAATTAAAACGGAAAAATTTTGAGGACGATTTGTAACACATCAAACTAAATTTTGAAATTAAAACTAATTAAAAAATCCGATTCAAAATACTTGACGTTTTTTTTTGGGGGGGGGTAAGTCAGGTTAGTAATTGTTTTATTTCATTTATTTAACGAATCTTGAAATATTTTCTAAACTAAAATATGTATGTGCAGTTTAGAAAATATTTCAAGATTCGTTAAATAAATGAAATAAAACAATTACTAACCTGACTTAACAACAAAAAAAAAAAAAAAGAAGAAAAGTGAAGTAGGAAAAAAAAAAATGATTTTCTTTAAATTTATGAAATAAAACATTTACTAACGTGACTTACCAAAAAAAAAAAACCAAAAAAAAACAGTCAAGTATTTTGAATCGGATTTTTAAAATTAATTTTAATTTCAAAATTTAGTTTGATGTGTTACAAATCGTCGTCAAAATTTTCCGTTTTAATTTTGAGGACGATTTTCAAGTTTAGCCTGTCCAACTTCTAAAATAAAAAGGTAATAAAAAACCAAAAAAAGATAAATTACTAAATAGTAAAAAAGATAAATTACCTGTCGCTTGTACGATGTCCAGATTCCCCATCAAGAGAAGAAAGACTGTTGGTAGTGTAAACATCTCAAAAAACTCCGAGTGCATTTTTTTTCAAAATGACTAAAACCGGGAAATCAATTTAAATGAAGAATATGAAATATTGTCAAAGTTGTCATCTTTGGTTCGTTTTGTTTTTACAAGTTGAAATTAATTTTCATTAAATATTTTAAGAGCATCCAACTTGAAGAAAACAGCGTTAAATTTTCTTTTCTTTTTTTTTTTTTTTTAAATCACTGTACTTTCACTTTGAGGTAAGAAAGATTAAAGTTATACTGTGGATCGATGAAGAAGAGGGTATTATTGCAACTTAAAAAAAAAGTCACAAATTATTCAAAAAAAGAAATGATACTGTAGTTGTGTATAAAAGTGAGGAAAAACCCGGGAGCTATTTTGTCACGTTTTTTTTTTCTCTCACTCCTTTTCCGACACAGACTTTACGTTTTCTCCTATTCAACAGGTATTTGTGTTAGTGTGTTAAAACAAACATCCTTATTTTTTCAATGTTTTTTGGGGGGTTTCTATCTTTTTTGTTGTTGTTTTTTTTTTCCACCAGTAAATCTTGCGTCTTATTACGATGGTATTTTTTTCTTTGGTCTGAAGGTGGTTAAGTTCAATTTAAAAGTCACCACCGACATATTTTCTGTAAACATTAACAAAATAATAAACAAAAAACAAAGTACGGAAAAAATAGTACTATACAAAATGCGCACACGCACGTATACGTAAAGAAAACAAAGAGGGAGGGGGGAAGTCAACGAAAGGGAAAGAGAGAGAGAGAAAGAAAGAAAGAAAGAGAGAAGAGAAAGAGATAGATAGATAGAGATAGATAGATAGATAGAGAGAGAGAGAGAGAGAGAGAGAGAGAGAGAGAGAGAGAGAGAGAGAGAGAGAGAGAGAGAGAGAGAAAAACACACACACTCACACGTCGTATTAATAATCACATTGAAAGTTATACTTATTTGATGCTCACAGCAAACTCTAAAGAGTTAGTTACCAAGTTGAAAATTTATCAATCCGTCTGTCATTTATTTGTTGTCGCTGTTTTTTTCCCGATCGTAACCTTTCCATTTTTGTTTTGTTGTTAATGTTTATCAAATAAACTTTCCTTGCCAAGCAATGTAGTTATTGTAAAACAAGCCACGTCTCTTCCTTAGAAAACAAAAACAAAATCAAAACAAAGTACTCCAAAATAAATAAATAAATAAAATAAATAAAAGTAATGCCGAAGGAAAAGCTGGTTTGTGTTTCCTAATTCTGTACCTGTCGCCTGTTCATAAAGCCGCCAACAGTGGATGGATATATGCGACACACAGGATTGTATATTTTGTTGGTAATAAGAGGAGAATGAGGAGGAGCCCGGCAGCAGTAGAAGAAGTAGCAGCAGCCAACGCAATTTTAAAGTCAGGTTTTGTTGTAGTCGTCCTAGCAGAACGTGGTCTATTCCCTGATCTGTTTAAGATATTGCTACAACGACGATTAGAAGGACGAAGAAAGAACTAACTAGTCGCATGTGCGTGGTGCTTTCTTCTTCTTCTTCTTCTTCTTCTTCTTCTTCTTCTTCTTTTCTTTACTTTTAACCAATATCAAATTTTCAAGCATTTTTATAAAGACTGTTTTCAAACCAAACTAAGTAATGATACGTTTTTTACATTTTATTTTTTCTATAATCGGTACTTATTTTCTCATAGAACAGCAACCGTAAAAATGTTTGTTGTTGTTTCTATTCATAACTTCGGTCTTTTATCTCTTTATTTATACTGTAATTAGTATCAGTCAAGGACCAACTCGAAACAATTTTACGCCCCCAGCATAAGGGGGGTCAAAATTAAGTGACCTGAAAAAAAATTAGAAAGTTTTGAAATAAAATAAAATAATGCATTTTAAAGATCATTCTTTGATAAATAAACACTGAAAAATTTCATTAAAATCCGATAATTCCCTGATTTTTGGTAAATTATTTTCTGTAGGGGGGGGGGTAAAGTCATTTTGTCAAAAACGCATTTTAGGCTCAGTTTGCTAGTCCCTATGATACGTCAATAAAACACCACTTTATTTATTTTTACTTTGTGTTTTTCTTTTTCTTTTTCTTTTTCTTTTCTTTTTTTTTTTACACCAACTTTAACTGGTGTTTTTTTTTAACTCGACTCTGAATGACAGCAAGTCTCCTCTGATATCCACGTCTCTTCTAAGAAATCTCCGCTGATTTTGTGATATCTAGAAGGTTTCGATTCTTTCTCTGGATCATCAAGTTCATCAAGTCTCTTTTCCTGGCTCCGAATACGATTGGTATCACTGTCACCCTCATGTTCCACAACTTTTTTCGGTTTTCAGGCGAGATCCAGATACGTGTCCAGTTTTTCGCTTTCTTTCTTTTATTTCCATTTATGTCGTCAGTTGGAACCGTAAGTAAAGTAAAGTCGTCGGGGTGGCCTAAAGTCGGTATCAGCCAGTCAGCGAGGGAGTCTATCCCCTTTTCAATAGCGCTAGACCAAGGAGATTGTTTTTAGTATCTGAGGTGGAGCGCCACACCTACCACCAGCTCATTACTTTACCGCACAGATCCCTGTGCTACTCATACGCTGAGTTGGCGAGGGGCGGTATCCAACTAGGAACCTTGTGGTTTCTAGCCGAACGCTCTACCGACTGAGCTAAACCGGCCTGTTGGGACCGTAAAAGCCACTAAAAGGACAAATTCTTTTCTTCTCGTTAATTAAAACTAAGTCTGGTCTTCTGCCCGGGATTGGGTAACCCGTTTATATCTCAAAGTCCCAGAGAATTCTATGCATCTCATTCTTTTTCGGCGCTACATATTCTGGATTCTGGTTTGAGCATAAACCATTTGCCAGTATTATTATTATTATTTCACTTCGTGTGAGTTTTTCCCATCAGCTGGTGATCTATCACTGGAGGTTGAGTGACAGCAAGTCTCTGCAGGTCTCCAGTTTATTATTATTATTATTATTATTATTATTATTATTATGTTTTCACACCTTCCATAGCTGGCTGTTCACTGGAGGCTGAGTGACAGCAAGTTTCCTCAGATCTCCAGGACTCTTCTGAGTATTCTAGCCGATCCCACAAGTATTATTATTATTATTATTATTATTATTATTATTATTATTATTACTCCTTTTGAGTTTTCACATCAGCATTAGCTAATGGTCTTTCACTGGAGTCTGAGTGACAGCAAGTCTCCTCAGGTCTCCAGGACTCTTCTGAGTATTCTGGCAGATTGCAGCAGTGCAGTGTTCTGGATGGTTTCAATCCTTCCTCTGATTTCCAAACTTTCCAAACACTTTTCCAATCCTTTTGGGACCGTTCCAAGTGCACCAACTACAATTGGTATCACTTTGACTTTTATATTCCATAACTTTTTCAGTTCTCTGGCAAGGTCCAGATATTTGTCCATTTTTTCATTTTCCTTCAGCTTCACCCTGTGATCTACAGGAACTGCAAAATCCACCAGTTGACAAGTTCTTTCTTTTTTGTTTATCAATACTAGGTCTGGTCTTCTTGCTGGGATAAGGTGATCCGTTTTTATTTCAAAGTCTCAGATAATTTTATGTGTTTCGTTCTCAAGAACAGATTCTGGTTTATGCATATACCATTTTGTTGTATCGTGAAAAATTTAATTTTTTGCATAATTCCCAGTGGATCACCCTCCCAACCCAGTCGTGTCTAGTTTTGTATTCTCGTTGTGCTAGTTACATTCGCAGAGTATATGGTTTACAGTCTCATTTCTATTACCGCAAAGTCTACATTTACTATTTGTTGGGTCTTATCAATTTTCGCTTTTATATAGTTTGTCCTTATGGCATTATTTTGTGCAGCAATTATTAATGATTCTGTTTCTCTTTTGAGGTTTCCTTTTCTTAACCGTCCAAGTCTTTCCATGTGCAACCTCTGTCGTTTGAAGCGTCCATATAATTGTTTTTCTTCCCATTATTATTATTATTATTATTATTATTATTATTATTATTATTATTATTATTATTATTATTATTATTATTATTATTATTATTATTATTTTATTATTATTATTATTATTATTATTATTATTATTATTATATTATTATTATTATTATTATTATTATTATTATTATTATTATTATTATTATTATTATTATTATTATTATTATTATTATTATTATTATTATTATTATTTTATTATTATTATTATTATTATTATTATTATTATTATTATTATATTATTATTATATTATTATTATTATTATTATTATTATTATTATTATTATTTATTTTATTATATTATTATATTATTATTATTATTATTATTATTATTATTATTTTATATTATATATTATTATTATATATTATTATTATTATTATTATTATTATTATTATTATTATTATTATTATTATTATTATTATTATTATTATTATTATTATTATTATTATTATTATTATTTATTATATTATTATTATTATTATTATTATTATTATATTATTATTATTATTATCTATTATTATTATATTATTATTATTTTTATTATTATATTATTATTATTTATTATTATATTATTATTATTATTATTTATTATTATATTATTATTATTATTATTATTATTATTATTATTATTATTATTATTATTATTATTATTATTTGATTTTTCTGTGTAGGAATTTTTTTTTCCTTCTGTTTTTTGTTTTTCGGTATAAAAAAAAGATCTTTATTTTCTGTCTTTATTTTCTTCTCATTTCACTTGCGTCAATTCTTATGTTTGTAAACCACGGAACTTTTTTTTCCTCTCCATATTTTTCCTCTGTGTTTTGTACTTGTTTACACTGACCTCGACATTTTCATTTCTTTTTTTTTTCGATTTATTCTTCATTTTATTTTGTTTCTTTTTTATTTTGTTTCTTTTGTTTCTTTTTTCTTTTGTTTCTTCCTTTTTATTCAAAAAAAAAAAAGTTCTTCCCTTTTGCTTTCTTCATTTTACTTTTTGCTTTTCTGTTTTCTTTCTTTTTTTTCTTTTCTTGCATTTTCTTTCTTTCTTTCATACATTTTATTTCCTCCTTTCTTTCTAAGATTTTCTTTCCCTCTTTATTTCCTTGTTTTTTCTTTCTTTCTCTCTTTTCTCCTTTCTTTCTTTCTTTCGTATATTTTCTTTCCCTCTTTTTTCTTTCTCTTTCTTTCTTTCTTTCTTTCTTTCTTTCTTCTTTCTTTCTTTAATTCCTGTGTTTTCTTTCTCTCTTTCTTTCTTGCATTTTCTTTCCCTCTTTCTTTCTTCCTTTTTTTCTTTCGTTTTTTCTCCAATTTATTTCCCCCTTTCTTTCTTTCTCTCTTTCTTTCTTTCTTTTCTCCTTTCTTTCTTTCTTTCTTTCATTTTCTTCCCTCTTTTTTTCCTTTCTTTCTTTCTTTCTTTCTTCTCTCTTTTCTTTTTCTTTCTTTCTTCTTTCTTCTTTCTTTCTTTCTTTTCTTTCTTTCTTTCCCTCTTTTTTTCTTTCTTTCTTTTTTCTCTCTTTCTTTCTCTCTTTCTTTCTCTTTCTTTCTTTCTTTCTTTCTTTCATTTTCTTCCTCTTTTTCCTTTCTTTTCTTTCTTTTTCTTTCTTTCTTTCTTTCTTTAATTCCTGTGTTTTCTTTCTCTCTTTCTTTCCATTTTCTTCTCCCTCTTTCTTTCTTCCTTTTTTTCTTTCGTTTTTTCTCCAATTTATTTTTCTTTCTCTTCTTTCTTTCTCTCTTTTCTTTCTTTCTTTCTTCATTTTCTTTCTTTTTCTTCTTCTTTCTTTCCTTCCTTCTTTCTTTCTTTCTTTCTTTTTTTCGTACATTTTCTTCCCTCTTTTTTCTTTCTTTCTTTCCTTCTTTCTTTCTTTTCTTCTTTCTTTCCTTTCTTCTTCTTTCTTTCTTTCTTTTTTCTTTCTTTAATTCCTGTGTTTTCTTTTCCTCTTCTTTCTTTCCTTTTTTTTCTTTCGTTTTTTCTCCAATTTATTTCCCCCTTTCTTTCTTTCTCTCTTTCTTTTCTCTCTTTCTTTCTTTCTTTCTTTCTTTCTTTCGTACATTTCTTTCCCCTTTTTCTTTCTTCTTCTTTCCTTCCTTCTTTCTTTCTTTCTTTCTTTCTTTCTTTTTTCGTACATTTTCTTTCCCTCTTTTTTCTTTCTTTCTTTCTTTCCTTCCTTCTTTCTTTCTTTCTTTCTTTCTTTTTTTCGTACATTTTCTTTCCCTCTTTTTTCTTCTTTCCTTCTTTCTTTCTCTCTTTCTTTCTTCTTTCTTTCTTTCTTTCTTTCTTTTTTTCCTGTGTTTTCTTTCTCTCTTTATTCTTATATTTCTTCCCTCTTTCTTTCCACCTTTTTTCTTCTCTCTCTTCTTTCTTTCTTTCTTTCTTTTCTTTCTTTCATTTTCTTTCCCTCTTTCTTTCTTTCTTTCGTACATTTTCTTTCCCTCTTTTTTCTTTCTTTCTTTCCTTCCTTCTTCTTTCTTTCTTTCTTTCTTTCTTTTTTTCGTACATTTTCTTTCCCTCTTTTTTCTTTCTTCTTTCTTTCTTTTCTTTCTTTCTTCTTCTTTCTTTCTTTCTTTCTTTCTTCTTTCTTCTTTCTTTCTTTCTTTCTTTCCTGAGTTTTCTTTCTCTCTTTATTTCTTATATTTACTTCCCTCTTTCTTTCCACCTTTTTTTCTTTCGTTTTTTTTCCAATTTCTTTCTTTCTTCAAGAATTTTCTCTTATTTTCTGAAAAATTACAATATTTTCCTCATTTTAAAAGCCAAGAAAGACGTTTAAATTTTAAAAGAAAAGATACATCTAATTAATTTATTATATTTTGCTGTTTATTTGGAATTTTATGAATAAATTGATTCTTAGAGAGAACCGATTTTTTGTTGTAAAATAAAACTGTGAAAAGAATTGAATTTTAATGTGTTTTGTTGATCAACACAATTGTTGTTTTTGAAAGAAACTGAAATTTTCTGTTGACGTGAATGTAAAATTTGGTTTTGCAAAGATTTGACAATAGGAAATGGGCTAAACTTGAAAATCAGTCGGAAAATTAAAACATATTACAAGGTGACCCAGAAAAAAACAGAACCCAAATTATTCATTTATTTTTTAACTAACCCTAAACCCTAACCCTAACCCCTAAACTCCCCTAGTTAAAATTAACAGTTTTATTACAAAATTTGTGGGTTCTGTTTTTTCTGGGTCACCCTGTATACATAGTGACCCAGAAAAAACAGAACCCAAAATATTTATTCATTTTCCCATTAAACTAACCCTAAACCCAAACTCTAACCCTAATCCTAACCCTAAACGACCCTAGTTAAAATTAACAGTTTTATTACAAAATGTGTGGGTTCTGTTTTTTCTGGGTCACCCTAATTTTCCGACCGATTTGCAAGTTTAGCCAGGAAATGCACAAAAACAACCACCCCCACTCACGTAGTCACTCACACTCACACTCAGAGACATAGACTCAGGATAGATCAGATTTGGTACAAGGCCACAAGTATCGAGTACCCAGGGTGGATAGAACTCACTACAGACTGTGGGGTCAGTGTAAGCATTATACCAAGACAGAGTACCTATAAATATCTAGGTTATTTCCTAGTTGAGTAACATGATATCACAGGCTGACCAGAAAAAAACAGAACCCAAATTATTTATTTTCCCATTAAACTAACCCTAATCCTAAAGTCCCTAGTTGAGTAACAGGGTGATCCAGAAAAAAACAGAACCCACAAATTTTGTAATAAACCGTTTATTTTAATTTAAATTTTTTTAAAAAATCTAACAAGTGTTAGGGTTAAGGGTTAGGGTTGGGGTTTAGGGTTAGTTTAATGGGAACATAAATAAATTATTTGGGTTCTGTTTTTTTTTTCTGGGTCATATCATGTTACTCAACAAGGCAATAACCAATATCTATATTATTCATTTTTCCCAAATGTATTAGCGCTATTGGGAATGCAAACAGCCTCGTCCAGGATTTGAATTTAGGTCACCAAATACATTTCCTAAGACAATAAACATTACACCACAAGCGCATCCACTAATGTATGTTTGTATGCAATCGTAGACCCAGCAAACCCATCATATCATTGTGAGATTTTTATTCGAGAAAACATAATTAAAATTATAAAATCCAGAAAGTAAATCAATTTCAAATTCAATTGGCGACTGAATTATAATTTTCTGGAGTCTTTGCGCGTGTTAAATGTTAAAAAAAAAAATCATTCAAATATTTGATATTTGGTTACAGTACTGCCAATATCAGCTAGGACAGGGGAAGGCATTTATAAGGCCCGCCGACGATACTTGAATTTGTAATGTTTTTGATAACGTTGTGAAAAATAAATATACTGGTTAAATTTGTTTTGTGTATCTTACGCCACTCATCCATGAATGTAACAGGTTTGGTTTGGTTGGTTGGGTTTTACGGCATGTCAACCCCTTGGGTTATTTTATGCCGAATACTTCTATTGGTAAAAAAAATGTTTAATGCTGACGAAGTTTTGAAATAATTTCATCTTCAAGGGATAATACAATTTTGTTTATAAACTCATGTTTTCTATTTAACCCATAGATGGGACCCTAACAGGTTCTACCGCTCCGGGTCAGAGTGGACCAGGGAGCAATGGTGATGAAGGGGTGCTCCACATTCCCCAAACATCCAAAACTGGAACCTCACCATCAGATAGAGTTTAACGTCATTCCCAGGACATGTAGACCCGCAGCCACCGCCTTCTAGCACCCATATGATAAAAAGGGGTTGGGGCTTGCCATAAGGACAATAGGGTTGGGGCAATCATATAGGTGCTAGTCACTCCCGTCTCAAATAGAAACATCAATAGACTACTATATAACAAGAACCCACTTACTAAGTTAAAACATAAACAAACCAAAAAGAAAACTGCAAAAACAAGAAAACAACTTTTAAAATATTGGGACATATGACCTTTAGGCACCCCTTTTGCTTTGCTGATTCATAAGTACATTTTTTCATTTACATCGTCAATATCCGGTTGCTTGTTAACAGACGATTTTTAGAGTTTTTTTTTAATTATAAAACTAACCCCTAACCTTAACCCCTAACCCTAATCCTAATTCTAACCCCTAACCCCTAACAAACAACCAGATTTAGATGGTGTAAATGAAAAACATGTCCTGATGAATCAAGATCGTAAAAGGGGTGCCTTACTGGACCATATGACCTTTAGGCACCCCTTTTGTGATATCGATTCATAAGGACATTTTTTCATTTACACCGTCAATATCCGGTTGTTTGTTAACAGTTGATTTTTAGAGGGTTTTTTTTTAAATTATAAAACTAAACCCATAACCCTAACCCATAACCCTAACCCCTTACAAACAACCGGATGTTGGCGGTGTAAATGAAAAAAATGTACTTATGAATCAGCAAAGCAAAAGGGGTGCCTAAAGGTCGTATGGTCCAAGATGTTTCGCATTTACTGATAGTAAATTTTCAAATATTTTATTAGTAAGACAAATGACCTTTGCTCTGGACAATGTCAGGAAAATTCGGTTTAAAAGATTTGCTTTAGAAAAAGTTTGGCCATGAAAAATTTGGTTAGAAGAATTATGGAATTATTATCTTTGAAAAAAGGAAATTAAAAGCAAAAGAATTAATGGATGACTTTGTTGGAACCATTAATGGCAGAATTGATAACGAATTCTTTACACTAAATTTTCTCGACCGAATTTTCTGACCATCTCTTTCTACATATCAAATAAACCTACATCTACCCAAATGCATTATATTCATGCAGTGGTTAGCGATCTAAGGTAGAGGACTATGTTTTGTGAGTTCGATTCTCATCGGTGGCGCCATGCTTCTGACCTTGTACCAAAACTAACTTAAGATTATCAAATGACTATATCTACACTAAGATATCCCTTTCCCACTCGTAAAAAAAGAAAACTTAAAATCAGCATCAAATTACGTTTTTAATGAAACAGGAGTCACCAAACTACAATCCACGGGCCGAATCCGGCCCGCGAAGGCATTTTATCAGGCCCGCCGACCGTACTTGAATTCAATCTTATAAATCTCACTAAACCTTTCTGCTAATGATACGTTCTTTGATAATGTTTTGAAAATAAATATGTTGGTTAAATTTGTTTTTGTGCATCTTATGTCAATCTTCCATGAATATAACACGGAAAGATACATTTTGTTCTACATATTTTTCTCAGAGCTTTCGTTCTGACTAGTAAGTATTGAACCCAATAATAATGTGGCCCGCGCTCGTTATTTTTTTCAATTATCCAACCCAACGTGAAAAAAGTTTGGTGATCCGTGCTCTAGAGTAGCATTTTTAAGTTTCGCTGGAGAATAAAAACCATAAATACACGTGGGTACGTGCACATATTATGAATTGGTGTATCTTAGGGACTGGCAAAAAATCAGCTTTTCAAACTTTGTCTAAATCGATAAGTAGTAACATAATGACCACAATTAAAAAAAGAAAAATATCATTACATATGCAGTTTATTTTTAAAAGATTTAAAACCATTTGTTTTGGTTAATTTCGACGCGATCCGCCATTCTGTCTCTTTTTCAAGGGTTTTAAGCGCTTGTTTACAAATTTAATGTAACATTCGCGATTGAAAAAAATGACCAAAAATTAGGTAATTATCCGATTTTAATGAAATTTTCAGTATTGATTTATCAATTAATAAATTTTATAATGCATCAGTTATTTTATTTCAAAACTTTAATTTAGTATTTTTGCTATGAAAAAGCAATATATAAAAGTCATTTAAAATAAAAATATTCAGATTTTAAGTTTAAAATGTTATATTTTTAGATTCTAGAAATAAATATCTATTCAATGCAAACCTTATTTTAGATACATAAAGTAATAAGTTTTGAAGAAAAACTCGATTGAAAATGTACCCCCTCCCCTTTTTAAGCAGAAAAAGTATCGATGTATAATTTTTTATTTTATAAGATAATAACCAATTAAATAATTAAAAAAAAAATCTCCAAAAAATTAATTATTTATTATTTTTTTACATTTTATTTTTCGATTTTCGGTACTTATTTTCTCATAGAACAGCAACCGTAAAAAAATTTTTTTGTTTCTATTCATCACTTCGGTTTTTATCTCTTTATTTATACTGTAATTAGTACAAAATAAGACCAACTCGAAACAATTTTACGGCCCCAACATAAAGGGGGGGGGTCAAAATTAAATGACCTGAAAAAAAATGAGAAAGTTTTGAAATAAAATAAATAATGCATTATAAAGATCATTCATTGATAAATAAATACTGAAAATTTAATTAAAATCCGATAATTCCCTGATTTTTTGGTAAATTATTTTCTGTAGGGGGGGGGCTAAAGTCATTTTGTCAAAAACGCATTTTAGGCTCATTTTACCAGTCCTTAATGTATCTTTATAGATACGCACACACATATACATATGTACGTGTTTGTGTATAACTATTTATGTCTTAGTTTGACACAAGGTCATGTGAGACATGGCCCAGTGTATGAGTGTTGAGCGAGAGTGACTATTTATTCATTTTTCTGTTTGTTTATTATTATTATTATTATTATTATTATTATTGTTATTCACGATACATCTGGTCGGAACGCGATCAAAATTGACCCCAAAAAATCGTTTTAAATGTATTAAAAATAAATTGCGTATGTAATGATATTTTTCTTTATTTTAATGATGGACATTATGTTACTACTTATCGATTTAGCCAAAGTTTGACCTTAAATAATAGATTTGATTCATTTTATTCGTTTTTTTTTAAATGTAGTAGACGAATTTTGGGTATACCTAGCACACACATATACATATGTGAAGTAAACAAACAAACAATGTGTTTTGATATGGCTTTTTTTTTAGCCGACAATTTTTCGGAGAATATGTGCTTAATTAAAGTCGTACCTAATTTTTGAAAATTAATTAATTTATAATTAATGAATTAGGCGGGCATACCTATTCAAATGTAAGGCTAAACAAATCGAGAAAAATCAATCTCTGTATGTACATTTCGGCCTATTATGCCTCATCAGCAGAGCTATAGACAGGAAGACTGCTTTGTGTGTGATTCGAACCCTGACTGTCAAGCTGACAGGCGGGGACTCTAACCATTACACCAGCCGGCCCTTCCCAGATTCTTCGTCTGTTTTGAAGTAGGTTATATTCCACTTATGGTGACTTTACTACACGACAGTGTTTGCGTATAGATATTTACTGGATCTGTCTTAGTTTGACACAAGGTCAGGTGAGTGTTGAGCGAGAGTGACTATTTATTCATTTTTTTGTTTGTTTTTTATATTTTTTATTATTGTGATTCGCGATACATCTGGTCGGTCTGTTTATACTTAAAGATCCCGTGCAACGAAAGATCATCTTATGAAGACGAAGATTAAGTATCTTTTTTAAAAAAAAGTAATACTTATATTTTCTTAAGGAAAAGAAAAGATGGGGATTAAGAGGCATGTGTAAGACCCTCTGTCAATTTTGGGCATCTGCCTTTATTTTGAAAGGACTCTTTTCTATAATCCCTTTTAAAAGAAAGAAAAACAAAGAAAAGAAAAGATCGAGACGCGTCATCTTTTTCGCCATTATCATACACACTCTTGTAGCGAAGACGACACCCTCAGGCCTACATAGATAGATAGATAGAAAGGAACAGTTTGGGATAGATAGATAGATAGATAGATAGATAGATAGTATTGGATATGGTTGGTATTAATGAATATAGTTAATCGATTCCCTCTCTCCAATGACCATTATTATTAATAGTATACCTGTGATAGATAGATAGCGAGATAGATAGATGACTAGATAGATAGATAAATAGATAGATATGAACAGACTGAGATAGATAGATAGATAGATAGATAAATAGAAAGGAACAGTTTGGGATAGATAGATAGATAGATAGTATTGGAAATGTTTGGTACTAATGAATATAGTTAGTCGATTCCCTCTCTCCAATGACCAATATTAGTAATAGTACTAGCAAATATATGCACCCTCCGGGTGCAAGTATTTAAGTTTTAATGTAATAAAATATTGTATTAAATTAGAAAGGCTAATGAAACTAAATAAGAATGCAGATAAAAAGATTTGAAACAGAGGGGGGTATAATAAAAGATTTGAAACAGAGGGAGTATAATAAAAAATAGAACAACTGAAACTTACTCTTTCATCACTCTTGTCTTTCATTGTTATTTTTTTCTAATTTAAGTATTTAGTTAAAAGAGGAAGTAAATAATAAAATGACAGTTATTTTATCTTGTTAATGGGTCTCATTTAAGATTCATTGAAGAGATTTTTGCTTATATTCATTAAAATAAAACCAAACAGTTAGAAATCAATAATACTAAGCACATATTTATTAAATTCGATTTTCTAATATTAATATGCAAAGTAGTCTTCCCATTCACACTGTAAACCACTATTTTATTGTATATATAAATATAATAGCATGTTGTCAGTATGTAGACATGGTTAACAGTATTAATAATGTAAAATAATTTTATTAATAATTGAGGTTTAAATAAAAATAAAATCATAGAGAATGTGATGTCAATAACTAAGGGAATTGTGACTTGAATAGTAATATAGTTTCGGTTACAGACAGAAAAACACACAATCTCCATTATAATAAGATATCCGTGATAGATAGATAGATAGAAAGGAACAGTTTGGGATAGATAGATAGATGACTAGATAGAAAGGGACATTTTGGGATAGATAGATAGATAGATAGATAGATGACTAGATAGATAGATAGTATTGGATATGGTTGGCACTAATGAATATAGTTAGTCGATTCCCTCTTTCCAATGATCAATATTAGTAATAGTATACCCGTGTTAGACTAACACTGAACACAAGAGAAGGATGAAATAACTTTTAATAAGTTTTCTTTTCTTTTCTTTTATTAAACGTACAACGTTGTCTTGGTCTAAATTTGCTAAAGTTCGCTTTTTGTTAAAATTCAAATTGTTCAAAACTTTTAAAGATCGTTAACTTTTCTTGAAATCTTATTATAATAATCGTGAATTATGTAGCCTAAAATCTAGCATTGTGCAAAGTGCCGACATTTTAAAAGTCCGCTTAATTGTTAAAAATATTTTAAAACGTCAATAAAAATTGGAAAATTAACTTTTTAATGTTTTCTTTTACGTTTAATATAAAGAACAATTCCAAGTTTATGTGTTATAAAAAAGAAAAAACAAATTTCTCTTACATAAAACCTACATTTTTGCATTTTAAAGTAAATTGCCGTAAATTGCCGTAAATTCTCGCTCTTTGTTGACAGTTACAGAGTATATACGTGCTTATTTCAACAGTTGCAGCAGCTTAGCTCAGTCGGTAGAGCGTTCGGCTAGAAACCACAAGGTTCCTAGTTCGATTCCGGTCCTCGCCAACTCAGCGTTATGAGTAGCACAGGGATCTGTGCGGTAAAGTAATGAGCTGATGGTAGGTGTGGCGCTCCACCTCAGATGCAAAAACAATCTCCTTGGTCTAGCGCTAGTGAAAAGGGGATTGACTCCCTCGTTGATTGGCTGATACCGACAATAGACCACCCCGACGACTTTACTTACTTATTACAGATAAAACTGGATAGATAAAGAACATTGACGGAATAAATATACTTGGATGACACAATGTACACAATTCATCGTACCACAGACAATTAGAAATGTGTTTTCTTAGATGATCTGCTGACTGTCAGTGCACTACTGGCCAGTGCACTACTGGCTGTTGATTGAGACGTGTTGGCTACGCTTAACTGCCAAAATCCGTATTGATATATAGCTATATATATAATGCAATGCTATCACATTTATTGCATAATAACTAAAAAAGAAGACATAAGTCACACAATATTAGAAATTAACCCTGAATGCATATACACCTTTATGTACAGTATGTGTACAAAATGTACAGTATGCATATCTAAAAAAAAACTAGAGGTGATGAGTACAAACGGATTTCAAATCTGAATTCAGCACCCCCAAATTAGGTTAAAACAGCTATTTTTGTGCTTGCCTCAATTTCTTTGTCAACTAAGCCTCATCTAAAAGAAATGGACAAATAAACATATTATCTACTCAGCTCTCTATCTATCATACCCCCCCCCAAATTCTTGAACAATTTCATCAAGTGGAATTCCAACACACCTAACACAGAAGTCCTTACAATGTTACGTACTGAGGTTTTCACGGTACCAAATCGATATAATGTTGTATAGCCTTTCTTACTTCTTACTTGCTTCTATATCCTGGACATCTATTCTTCTGGCCGGCTTTGGTTCTAACATCTTGCGTCTGGAGTTGTCGTGGGGACTTCGGTCTGGTTTTCTGTTAGGGATTTCTCCTTATCAGAAGCCCTGTGTCATTGTTAGTTTTTAGTAAACACAAGACTTCGATTTTCTTTTAATGTTCTTTATTCGGTAAATCCCCAACCCAGACATAACATAGCGTGCGTGAGTTCCAGTTTTAGGCAGAGCATAAAATGGCCGCTGCTCTGCCTGACGTCCAACTGCAAACTGGGGACTCTGAAAAAGGTCCCACGTGACTTCACATATTTGGCGGGCTTCTGTAATTTTCCATAGAAGGCCCCGGCCATGGTATGAAAGGGGTCATCCCCTCAGAATTACAGGGGATTGACAATAATCTTATGCAACCGCATAGATTATGTAACAGCAGGATGCACAAGCATTGGAACTCTTATCTTAACGGCCCAAATGCGTTAGGCAGGTCATGTTGTGCGTATGAGTGATGCTAGAATGCCAGGATAAGGCGAATTTCTGGCCCAACTTAGATATTTTCCGAGTCATGTTTTTTGGAAAATTAATGTAGATATTTTAAACGCTTCCACCCCCACCCCCAGATTTTATCGGAAAATCAATGTAAATATTTTACACCCCCCTTTTAAGAAAGAGTGAGAGAGGCTTAAATCTAGATTATTATACTTTTTACATATTGAACTATTGAACAATAGCTCTAAAGTAAACATATCAAACATTATAAAAAATTAGATTATCATACTGTGGTATATCCACATGTTCTGCTAATAAACAATTATTTAACATTCTAAACAATCTAAATTCAATTCTTCGTGAAATGCAATTTTTAATGTACATTTCACGTACTCAAAAGCATGTATTGACAGAAGTTAACAAGAATAATCCTTTTTGTTGTAGCACTTACCATCTGCTTGGGTGCCGGAATCAACCCGAGGTGCCGTACAATTTATTTTAGGGACCATTACGGTCAGCTGCATGCTGACATAAAGCCACGGCATAAGCCTATGAAGAGGCACAAGGATTGCTTAAAAAAAAAACAACCTTGTAAAAATAAAAAATAAATCCTGACAACTGGGGAAAGCTGGCACTGGAGAGAACTGACTGGAGAATTCATGTGGATGATGGCTGTACCAGTTTTGAGAGTGAAAGAATCGTGCATGAAAACCGTCAACTTCGAAAGGGTTACACCTGTCATATTTGAAAGAACATGGAGGGTTGGAAATGTCAGAAATGTGGTCGAATTCTGCTTTCTAAAGCTGCCTATGTCAATCATAGGAAATCTCACCAGGGCCAATTCATGCAAATTCCAGGAACAAACAATGTCTTGTGCAATCTGTAACAAAGTCTGTAAGTCAGCTTCTTGTCTTAAGAGACATATGGTGGTGCATAAGCATCAAATTTTATCATCTGATCATCTGATTCAACGGGAAGGACGTCCTTCCTATGTCATATTTGCATAACACTTTGTGGATCTGCAGCGGGTTTGATGAGTCATTTGAGGGCTCATGCAAGGAAAGGTTCTGATGGAGGAGTTGTGGGATTGTGAGGGACGGTAATGATCTGTAATATTATGCTATTGCCATCTCTAACCCAGAAAAACGGCACATCATAGCGAGATTTTGATAGAGTATTATACTAAAATTTCGATTAAAGAATAAAGCAAATTCCAGTCCAATTTGGTGGCATAAGCATTTGCACTGAACATAATTTTTTTAGTTATCCCAATTCTTGATTTGGTTGGCAACCTTCCGTCTATTTTAGACGATGGCGTAGTTTTTTTTCTCTCTCTCTCTCACTTACAACTACGTGAGTGGCTGAACAGACCGATCCTCGAATGGCAGTCTCTGGTGCAATGGCTGCAAACAAAAGGTGATGTTTTCTGTAGGTGTTGGGGTGCTACTGTTTCTCCTTTCTTTTAGCTCTCTTTTCTGTGGCAGCTTTTTTCCTCTCTTCTTCACTTCTTTTTGTTCCTTGTTTGACGAGGAGGCGCCAGGTTGCACGGTCTTCTGCACAAGCCTCCCACGTGTCTATCTCGATGCGGCATGTCTTCAGGTCTCTCTTGCAGATAAATGTTTTATCTCCCCCTGCAACCCCCCCCCAAAAAAAACCCCGGACCATATGACCTTTAGGCACCCCTTTTTGATCTTAATTCAGAGGGACTTGTTTTTCATTTACACCATCAATATCCGATTGTTTGTTAGGGTTAGGGTTAGGGATTAGGGTTAGTTTTATAATGAAAAAAAACCCTCTAAAATCGTCTGTTAACAAACAACCGGATATTGACGGTGTAAATGAAAATCACCTCCTTTCTTAATTTAGATCAAAAGGGGGTGCCTAAAGGTCATATGGTCCCAAAAAAAAACAAAAAAAAAACCCCTTGCTTATTGAGACACCAACCTTTTTTCATTCTTTCTTCGTGAGAAGAAATATAATTCCGTGTGTGAAATATAACAAAGTGTGTGGATTTTTGTCCATGTGCTGCGAAATTTACATAACGCGGGAAAATAAGAGCAGCAGCAGCAGTCAGACAGGCAAACAGGCAAGCAGACAGGCAGGCAGTTGAGTGTGTTGTGCTTGTTTTGTTAAGAGTCCGAATTGAATTGTGAAGTGAAAGGCCAGTCGACCTGTGGTGACACACTTTCTTCAATTGATAAATTCTAACTGCAACTTCCATCACTAAAAAAAAAAATGATGATTATTCCTTCTACAACGACAGATTCTTTTATCTTTTTTCCCTTTTTTAAATCAGTTTTCACAATGATTAAGCAAATAAATGTTATCACCACAGTGTTAGTTTAAATGCTTATCTCGTGTGGATCTGTCATTTTATTTTTAACTTCTTTCTCACGTGGACGCTGTACTTTTAACTAAAGAAAATACCTTCCAAATTTGCGCTATTTAACTCAGTCGGTAAAAACTCCTCTTTGCTTCCGGGTTCAGTACTGGCCCTCGCCAATTCAGCGCATGAATAGCACAATTACAATCTCCCTCTAGTCTAGCGCTAGTAAAAAAGGGGGATATACTCTCTTGCTGTCCGGTTGAAACTGACTATCATATATATATATATATATATATATATATATATATATATATATAATTCAAAAGTTCAGAGAAGAAATCTTCCTTACGACACAAAGTTTTATCTAAACAAAACCAAGTCGCAGTTTGAGAGCTCAATGTCTGCTCTTAATGTTAGAGTCACAGAGCAAATATCTTATTATAATGGAGATTGTGTGTTTTTCTGTCTGTAACCGAAACTAAATCACTACTCAAGTCACAATTCCCTTAGTAATTGACGTCACATTCACTATGAATTTATCTTTATTTTAACCTCAATTATTAATAAAAATTTACATTATTTATACTGTTAACCATATCTACATAGTATTACGCGTACCCCACTTGTACGGGTAGTCCCTATTAACGTGGGACCACCCACAAGCTGAAGCTCATGGAGTGGCAGGTGAAAAATTGCGTCGATCCCATCGGCATTCCCCCTCAAGAGGGGCGTCTCAGGCACTGGGCAATAAATCCATAAATCGAGGGGCAGGTGTTGCCTAGGGGGAATCGACGCCGTTAATTATATCAATTCCAGAGGCCGAAGCCACTGTAGATGCAATTGTATTTATATTTACAACAAAATAACGGTTTACAGTGTGAACGGGAAGGCTAATTTGCATATTGATATTAAAATGTAATTTAATAAATATGTGCTTAGTATTATTGGTTTCTAACTGCTAAGCAAAAATCTCTTCAATGAATCCAAGAAAAAATAACTGTCATTTTATTCTTTACTTCCTCTTTTAACTAAATAAATTAGAAAAATAACAATGAAAGACGAGAGCGATGTAAATTTCAGTAGTTCTATTTTTCGATTATATCCCCCTCTGTTTCAAACCTTTTTATCTGCATTCTTATTTAGTTTCATTAGCGTTTCTAATTTAATACGATATTTCATTACATTAAAACTTAAATACTTGCACCCGGAGGGTGCATATATTTGCTAGTATAAGTAAAGAAATAACAAAAGACTTAGAGATTTAGCATTATAGTCTATTTCAGGGAGCTTAGACAAAGTGTCTAAATCTCCCGACTCATCAGATGCAAATGATGAAATTTTTTATTACTTTAAAGGCATTTGAAAACAGATTTTTATTTATATATGTTTTTAATTTTTTAGAATTTTATAGTCATGTGATATGAATTCCAAATGAAATCCTTGATGTTGCAAAAAAAAAAAAAGACTACAATGCTGAATCTCTAAGTCTTTTGTTATCTCTTTATTTATATATATATATATATATATATATATATATATATATATAATATATATAAAGAGATAACAAAGGTGTGTCATAAAAGTATAAAGATTGAAGCTGTATTTACCAAGATAGAAATGAACAATGAATGAAACGTTAATATTTTTTCAGAATACAAGGTGTGTCATAAAAGTACCGAGTTTGAACCTCTTTTTAGCAAGACAGAAATGCACAATGAATCGAACGTTAATTTTTTTCAGAATACAAGGTGTGTTATAAAACTGCCGCGGTTGAAGCTGTATTTACCAAGATAGAAATGAACAATGAATGGAACGTTCATTTTTTTCAGAATACAAGGCGTGTCATAAAAGTACCGAGATTGAAGCTGTATTTACTATGATAGAAATGAACAATGAATGGAACGTTAATTTTTTTCAGAATAGGTATTATTATTATTATTATTATTATTATTATTATTATTATTATTATTATACTAAAGCTGAGCGAATCAATGTTTGTCAACTTAAGGCTTTTTTACTGTTTAGTTTAATGCTACGAAAGTTATACTAAAAGTTTTAAGATTAAGTTATGTTTGAAAAAATCCATTTTAATTGGTTCTAATTAATTGTAATTTGAAATTAAGTCAAAAACTGACCCATATCTTACTTCTCATTTTGTTGGCCACTTTCCTCCTCTCTATGAATATATCTTGATTACCCCGTTATATATGTTATTTTTCTGAGTGTGTGTGTGTGTGTGTGTTTGTGTGTGTGTGTGTGTGTGTGTGTGTGTGTGTGTGTGTGAGAGAGAGAGAGAGAGAGAGAGAGAGAGAGAGAGAGAGAGGGGGGGAAGAGAGAGATTGGACAGTTATGAACGTATTTGTATGTTACGTTTCAGAAGCTGCTAAACATCTTAGCTCTTAATAAATTTTAATTAGGTCAAACGTTTCCCTTTTTAGAAATCTTACAAAATGATACATTTTGTACTTTTTGACACACTTTGTATTCTGAAAAAAAAATAACGTTCTAATCATTTTTTTTTCAGATTACAGGGTGTGTCAAAAAGTACAAAATCACGATACTTTTTTCACACACCTTGTATATATATATGTTTGTGTGTGTGTGTGTGTGTGTGTGTGTGTGTGTGTGTTGTTGTTGTTATATACACCTGCTGCTACTATAAAAGAATTTTAACCAGCTGTGTGGCTGTCAATGTTGTCATCAGATGATTACAAGGTGTGGTTTCGAGGTCAAAGCATCATTATCACTAATCAAAAGTGCGTCACAGTATTTTTTTTCGGTGGGGTGGGGGAGTGTTCCGTCACATCATAAGAACTACAAATCAAGATGCAGTCCCTTCCCATAATCCTTTGTTTTATTCACAACTTTCCAACAACGAAACGTTAATTCAATCATATAAGATTTGAATTAACTTATTAGATGACACGTCATTACATTGAACGTCAACGGGAATAGAATCTCCGTGAAATTCACGCGCGAAAATCAGTGTACAAGATCTCAATACTGAATTCGTTAATTCAATGATTTGAATTAATATGACAAGATAATATCGTCATTGGAAACTCGAGACAACGTTATTCGTAATTCAAGTTCAAATGACTCTTTTTAAAAATTTGTAATCTAACCGATTAACAAAAGAATCATGTGTACTCCTGGGGGCGAGGGACTCCTTAATCTGGACCCCTTTACTCAATTTACGCTGTTGTAGTCAAAGGCTTCCAATTTTATTGAGATGACTCTTGAATTGCCTTTACACGTGACCAGGTTATTCTATCCCCAGATTTTTTTGTGATGAGGTATCGATTGCATGGGTTTTTCCCCACCTGTCACTTGTATTTCCTTGTGTCATCCGAACTTTCCCGGAAGTATTTAGTAAATGATATTATGTACGCATGCTGGTTCCGGTTTAGCTCTGTCGGCAGAGCACTTGCATAGGAATCGCAAGGTTCCTAGTTCGATACCGGCCCCCGCCAACTCAGCATATGAGTAGCACATGGATCTGAGCGATAAAGTAAGGAGCTGATGGTAGGTGTGGCGCTCCATCTCAGACGCCAAAACAATCTCATTGGTCTAGCGCTAGTGAAAAGGAGATAGATTCCCTCGTTGTCTGGCTGATACCGACATTAAGCCACCCCGTCGACTTTACACATGTTGAAAAAACAAACTCAAAACTAAACAAAAAAAAAAAAAAACAAATAATACCCCCAAAAGAACCCAAACAAAATTACCCCCCCTAAAAAAAAGAACCCAAACAAAATTACCCCCCTAAAAAAAAGAACCCAAAAAAAATTACCCCCCTAAAAAAAAAGAACCCAAACAAAATTACCCCCCCTAAAAAAGAACCCAAACAAAATTACCCCCTAAAAAAAGAACCCAAACAAAATTACCCCCCCTAAAAAAGAACCCAAACAAAATTACCCCCCCCCAAAAAAAGAACCCAAACAAAATTACCCCCCTAAAAAAAAGAACCAAACAAAATTATACCCCCCCCTAAAAAAAAGAACCCAAACAAAATTACCCCCCCCGTAAAAAAAACAACAAAACAACAAAACAAACAAACAAATCGTTTTAAAAAAGCTATGGTTAGCGGAATGAGTACAGGATACCCCTGTGGACTGAATAAAGCGTTTGGTTCAAAGTTCCGTGATGGCTCCCGATTACGACAAGAAGATTCCCAATTATGACAAGAAGGTTCCAGAGTCTGACAAAAAAATCTGAAGAAGGCCGGAGGGCACATCGTCCGAAACGTTGTACAGATAACAATGAAGAAGGGGACAATGGCTCCCAATTACGACAAAAAGGTTCCTGATTATGACAATAAGGTTCCCGAGTCCGAAAAGAAGGTTCCCGAGTCCGACAAGAAATACCTGAAGAAGGTTCAAATACCAATGAAGATGAGGACAATAGTCTGAATAACGCAGATAATACTAATCATCAATCCTCATCTCAAACATTCAGAGAAACAGTCTATGTGTTCATTTCATACAATGAAAACCATAAGCTTTCAAATGAATATGAGAATATTCTTTCCCTATTTTTTTGCATTTAATTTTAAAGAATAAAATCCAAATTCCTATAAATATGAAGAGGAAAATTGGATCAAAATAGTTAAAGTTTTTTTTTTAGATTCTGAAGGATCGTCTTATTTAATAGAATAAAAAAGATGAATAGAAGAAAAAGAAGAATTGAAATCTAAAATATATCAATTGAACTTCATGAATGATTTTAAATTGATGATCACTGAGAATATAAAAGTGAAGTGTTTTTCAGATGATTTCAAATGAATAGAAAATTTAATTCTTTTTTTTTATAAAAAGAATTTGAACCCAATCACAAAAAAACAAAACAAAACAAAACTAAAACAAATCAGCTTTAAAGTCAACAGAATCTTCATCAAGTGTAAAATGATATTTTGATCCCCAAAACTTTCTTGATTATCAGGAAATTACGAAATTTTGAGCAAAAATTTTGAATTGGGTGATCTTATTCATTTTTTTTTCGTTTAACTAGCAGGACCTGTGGATATACCACAGTAAGTAAAGTCGTCGGTGTGGCCTAAAGTCGGTATCAGCCAGTCATCGAGGGAATCTATCCCCTTTTCAATGGCGCTAGACCAAGGAGATTGTTCTTGGCGTCTGAGGTGGAGCGCCACACCTACCATCAGCTCCTTACTTTACCGCACAGATCCCTGTACTACTCATACGGTGAGTTCGCGAGGACCGGTATCGAACTAGAAACCGTGTGGTTTCTAGCCGAACGCTCTACCGACTGAGCACAGTATGATAATCTAATTATCACAATATTTGATATGTTTACTTAAGAGCTATTGCTAAATAGTTCAATCTATAAAAAGTATAATAATATTGACTAGCAGGACCTGTGGATATACTAAAGTATGATAATTTAATTATTACAACGTTTGATATATTTACTTAAGATCTATTGCTAAATAGTTCATGTATAAAGTAATTAACTCTCTACTAGCAGCTGTATATACCACATTATTACAACGTTTGATATGTTTACTTAAGCGCTATTGCCAAATAGTTCAATCTATAAAAAAGTATAATAATCTTGACTAGCAGGACCTGTGGATATACCACAGTATGATAATTTAATTATTAACGTTTGATATGTTTACTTAAGAGCTATTACTAATAGTTCAAATATAAAAAGTATAATAATATTGACTAGCAGGACCTGTGGATATACCAAACAGTTCAATCTATAAAAGTATAATAATATTGACTAGCAGGACCTGTGGATATACCACAGTATGAGAATCTAATTATCACAATATTTGATATGTTTACTTAAGAGCTATTACTAAACAGTTCAATCTATAAAAAGTATAATAATATTGACTAGCAGGACCTGTGGATATACCACAGTATGAGAATCTAATTATCACAATAGTTGATATGTTTACTTAAGAGCTATTACTAAATAGGTCAATCTATAAAAAGTATAATAATATTGACTAGCAGGACCTGTGGATATACCACAGTATGAGAATCTAATTATCACAATAGTTGATATGTTTACTTAAGAGCTATTACTAAATAGTTCAATCTATAAAAAGTATAATAATATTGACTAGCAGGACCTATATCATGCTGGATGGGTGTAGGGATTGGGGGATGTACAAATGAAATAGAAATAAAAATGAAAACAAATACGCAATTAAGAATAAGGAGAAAAAAACTTAAAGGTTTAAAAAAGTAAGACATTCAGAAAAACAAATAAAAACAAAAAAATAACCAGGAAATACTTTAAAAAAGGACAAACAAACAAAAAAAAAAAAGGAGAAAAAAAAGCAATAATTCAAGAATATCAGATTTTTGAAACTGATATTTTCTTCTTCTCACAAGGCACGTGTGACGATTTCTGCGTTTAGGAAAAGACAATCTTTTCTCTCTCTCTCTCTTTCCGATCATTATATTGTATATTTCCCACTCTCTTTATTTCCAAATCTCTCTCTCTCTCTCTCTCTCTCTCTCTCTCTCTCTCTCCGATCATTATATTGTATATTTCCACTCTCTTTATTTCCAAATTTTCTCTCTCTCTCTCTCTCTCTCTCTCTCTCTCTCTCTCTCTCTCTCTCTCTCAACTTCTCCGATCATTATATTGTATATTTCCCACTCTCTTTATTTCCAAATTTCTCTCTCTCTCTCTCTCTCTCTCTAAAATTCCCCGATCATTATATTGTATGTTTTCCCCTCTCTTTATTTCCCATTCTCTCTCTCTCCTCTCTCTCTCTCCGATCATTATATTGTATATTTCCCACTCTCTTTATTTCCAAATTTCTCTCTCTCTCTTTCTCTCTAAAATTCCTCGATCATTATATTGTATGTTTTCCCCTTTCTTTATTTCCCATTCTCTCTCTCTCTCTCTTTCTCTCTCTCTCTCTCTCTCTCCTCGTCTCCCTCCTTCTCCTATGATAATTTCGCTTATCATCTCCCACTCTTAGTTTTCTTGTTTTTCTATTTTTCCTAATACTTCTCTGTTTGCCTATATTTCTTAATTCTGAGAGAGAGAGAGAGAGAGAGAGAGAGAGAGAGAGTCTTTTCCCCCTCTCTATTTCTTTCTCGCTCTGTTTGTCTGTCTGTCTCTGTATATTGGTTGAGGTGATTTGTTATTAAGTTTATTGGCTGCTCAGTTAACGTTATTCGACTTTTATGATGTCCCATTGAAACCAGTCTTTTTAAAACTTCTTTTCAATCTGCCATTTCGGTATGTGACGCATTTCACATTTTTCATTTTACCTGGATAAGTTTTGGCTTGGACATGATTGAAGTGTATGTTTGTATGATGTAGCGAGAATAGACTGCAATTATATTCGCACAGGGACATTTCTTTGTTAGTCTTATTGTATCTGTGACTGCCTATGTCTTAGTGTGTTGTTTTTTTTTTAGTAATACAACATATTTTCTAAATAGTACAATCTGATGTATTATTTGTACTAGCAAAATAAAAAACGCCCTCTGGGCGACGTAAAATAAATATTTCCTGAGGGGATGAGAGTTGAAAATTTTATATCAGAAAGTTTTATATCATAAGTAAAGTAAAATCATCAAATTTATTAAAGGAGTAAAAAATAAAATAAATTTATCAAAGGAGTAAAAAATTAAAAAATTGAAATGGAAACTTAGTTCTGATAACTTTAAATATATATTAAAATAAAACAAATATATATATATATATATAGATAGATAGTACCAGGTATGTATTTATTAAAACTTGTTTTAAAAAACCAATGAGGACTGTCTAACATTGCATGCTCAAATTTTGAGTGTATTTATTCTATGTTATGACGATTTTAGTTAGTGTGACGTAAGCAGTGACGTATTTTTGTTACAGACAAAAACCGGAAGCGAATTTCCATTATTAATAGAAGATTATTCGGACTATTGTCCTCATTTTCATTGTTATCTGTACAACGTTTCGGCCTATGTGTCCTACGGCCTTCTTCAGGTATTTCTTGTCGGACTCGAGAACCTTCTCGGACTTTGGAACCATCTCGGACTTGTAAACCTTCTTTTCGAACTCGGGAACTTTCTTGTCGTAATCAGGAGCCATCACGGAACTTCGAACCCAACCCTTTATTCAGTCCACGGGAATATCCTGTTCTCATTCTGCTAACCATAGCTAGTGTTAAGCTGTGTTGATTATTATTAAGAATTCAGAGAAATAGCAAAAATTAAGAGAAATACAAACTGATGGTCGAGTGACAACAAGTCTCCTCAGATCTCCAGGATTCTTCTCAGTATTCTAGCTGATCTCAACAATGCCGTCGGCTGGACGGTCTCCCAGTCTTTTCCCAAAATTCTTTGGAACTTCAACTTTGATTGGTATTTCTGTTATGGGCACACCCACATTACCCATTCGTACCTGTTAAAAGGGGAGGATGCCCCCAGTGTGCCCAACAATGCAAAATACAACTTACAACCAAACATATCCTTCTAAATTGTAACAGACTTAAACATATCCGCACTAATTACTATCAAGCAAGAAACCTGAGGGACATCTTTAAGAATACAAACTCTGAAAATATTTTTAATTTTCTAAAAAAAAGCAACCTTTTCAACAAGATATAACAAAACATAACCGGATATCTCCTTAGAACCACTACTTTAAAGACTGAAATCCAAAATAACCTTTTGTTGGCATTAAATGACCCACAGAGGTTGATATGCCGTAAAACAAAACTCAAACCCCATAAAACCACTACTTTAAAGACTGAAATCCAAAATAACCTTTTTTGGCATTAAATGACCCACAGGGGTTGATATGCCGTTAAACAAAACGTAATCCCATAAACCACTACTTTAAAGACTGGAATCCAAAATAACCTTTTTTGGCATTAAATTACCCACAGAGTTGATATGCGTTAAACAAAACGTAATCCCCATAAAACCACTACTTTTAAGACTGGAATCCAAAATAACCTTTTTTGGCATTAAATGACCCACAGAGGTTGATATGCCGTTAAACAAAACGTAATCCCCATAAAACCACTACTTTAAAGACTGGAATCCAAAATAACCTTTTTGGCATTAAATGACCCACAGAGGTTGATATGCCGTTAAACAAAACGTAATCCCCATAAAACCACTACTTTAAAGACTGGAATCCAAAATAACCTTTTTTGGCATTAAATGACCCACAGAGGTTGATATGCGTTAAACAAAACGTAATCCCCATAAAACACTACTTTAAAGACTAGAATCCAAATAACCTTTTTTGGCATTAAATGACCCACAGAGGTTGATATGCCGTTAAACAAAACGTAATCCCCATAAAACCACTACTTTAAAGACTGGAATCCAAAATAACCTTTTTGGCATTAAATGACCCACAGAGGTTGATATGCCGTTAAACAAAACTCAAACTCAAACCTAATGTTTTATAACTTTTTCAGTTCTCAGGCAAGTTCCCTGTATTTATCCAATTTTACTCTGTGATCAGTTAATTAAGTACCCTTTTCCCGTTAACTAAAATTAGGTGTGGTCTTCTGACCAAAAATGGCAGTTCCATTTTTTTTTATCTCAAAATTTCAAAGAATTTTGAGAATCAAAGAAAATGAACTTCTTTTTCGAATCTGTAAGGATACCTTTCCTTATTAACCACGGCTCTCCTATTTGACACTAGGGGACATGAAAGGTAATTACCTCCCATATATGTCATTAGGCGCTAGTTAGTGCTATTGCCAATCAAACTATGAACTTACCGTGATTTTCCAGTTCTTTACCGTTAATTTTAAACAGCTCTACCTTTTTTCTTTTAGAAGTCCGATGCAGACGACGATGACGTCACTCCATGTCTTCAACAGTTGTGTAAATAGTTCAATCTATAAAAAGTATAATAATATTGACTAGCAGGACCTATATCATGCTGGATGGGTGTAGGGATTGGGGGATGTACAAATGAAATAGAAATAAAAATGAAAACAAATACGCAATTAAGAATAAGAGAAAAAAACTTAAAGGTTTTAAAAAAGTAAGAACATTCAGAAAAACAAATAAAAACAAAAAATAACCAGGAAATACTTTAAAAAAGGACAAACAAACAAAAAAAAAAAAGGAGAAAAAAGCAATAATTCAAGAATATCAGATTTTTGAAACTGATATTTCTTCTTCTCACAAGGCACGTGTGACGATTTCTGCGTTTAGGAAAAGACAATCTTTTCTCTCTCTCTCTCTCTCTCTCTCTCTCTCTCTCTCTCTCTCTCTCCGATCATTATATTGTATATTTCCCACTCTCTTTATTTCCACATTCCTCTCTCTCTCTGGCGGGTCATTAGTCCAATTCTAGACTTGCAGATGCGGTCACACACATTGCAATGGAAATTCCCCATCTGCATTTGGTGGTTCATGACGATGAAGACGTCGCCGCTCTGCAGCCCCGTTAATTTCGATATAGAACTGATTAGCTCCTGTGCGGCAGGCGTCTCGCCAACCCTATATGCTGGAGGCCAGATCATCCACGCTTCAAGGTTTGATGGTGCATTTCTTCAGTACACTACACTACCTTACAAAAATGATATGCTGCTGTGCATCCATTATGTAACACGCATCTTTTACCTGGTGTAGACAGGTGATTCATCTGTTTTAAGGGCCGCGGGTTAGCTCAGTCGGTAGAGCGTTCGACTGGAAACCACAAGATACCGGCGCTCACCAACTCAGCGTATGAATAGCACAGGGATCTGTGCGGTAAAGTAAGGAGCTGATGGTAGGTCTGGTGATCCACCTCAGACGCAAAAATAATCACCTCCTCGCTGATTCGATGATACCGATTTTAGGCTACCTCGACGACTTTACTTACTACTTAGTGTCTGTCCTATTAATTTTGCCCCACTCTAGATATGTTAATAACAACAAGAATAGAATTTAAAAAAAAAAACAACGCCAAAAATTGGTCTAGCATTAGTGAAAAGGGGATAGACTCCCTCGATGATTGGCTGATACGGACGTTAGGCCACCCTGACGACTTTACTTACTACTAGTGTCTGTCCTATAATTTTGTTCCCACTCTAGATATGTTAATAAAAACAAGAATAAAGAAATTAAAAAACCCGGCCAAACAATTGGTCTAGCAGTAGTGAAAAGGGGATTAGACTCCTTCACTGTTCTGGCTGATACCGACATTAGGTCACCCTTCGAATTTACTTACTACTTTGTGTCTGTCCTATTAATTTTGTCCCACTCTAGATATGTTAATAAAAACAAGAATAGAATTTTTTTAAAAGTCAACAATTGGTCTAGCAGTAGTGAAAAGGGGATAGACTCCCTCGCTGATTGGCTGATACCGACTTTTGGTCAACCAGACGGCTCTACTTACTTTTACTTTACATATTTAATATAGATTTCTACAGGAACCAAATCAATGGATTTTATTTTTTGATAAGTAAGTAATGTCATCGGGGGTGGCCTAAAGTCGGTATCAGCCAATCAGCGAGGGAGTCTATCCCCTTTTCCATAGCGCTAGACCAAGGAGATTGTTTTTTGCATCTGAGGTGGATCCCCACACCTACCATCAGCCCCTCATTTTACCGCACAGATCTCTGTGTTACTCCTACGCTGAGTTGGCAAGGGCCGGTATCGAACCAAGAACCTTGTGGTTTCTAGCCGAACGCTCTACCGACTGAGAAGAATAAATACGGTAATTTATGAGGAAGTGCGTCCCGGTCTCCTGCCTCAAAAATTGCTACCCGGTGACTATTAAAATAATGACCCCAGCTACGGTGTTACTTGAAAGAAAACAACCAACTTAGTGCGTTAAATGTATTTTAGGAGGGCGGGGATATCTTTTTGTCGTAATTCTTATTTATTTATAGAAATTTGTCGTAATTCTTGTTTATTTATCGTAATTCTTGTTTAGATATGAAGATGGATATATAGTTTGGAATAGAGTCTATTCCATCTATTCATCTTCATATTGTCTATTCAATAGACTGAGATAGATAGATAGATAGATAGATAGATAGATAAACAAACAAACAAACAAAATAATATAGAATAGGTATGAAACAAATGGAGATTAGATAGATATTTTCGACAAGTAAATGTAGGGGGGGGGGGGGTCGCTTCTTTTTTGCTAATTCTTGTTTTAATGGGTGTTTGTGCTTTGTGAGCATACGTCATAAGTAGGCTGTTGTGTCTGTTTTAGGATATGAAACAAATTGCGGGGACACGAGAAAATAGATAAAAAAAACATGATTATAAAAGAGAAGAGATTTGTTCCAAATTTTCATTTATATTATATATTATATATATATATATATATATCATATATATATATATATATATATAGAAGAGAGAGAGAGGAGAGAGAGAGAGACAGAACGACAGACAGACAGACACAACTGCTAGATAGATAGATTTAGATTAGATAAATAAACAGTTGCGATAGAGAGGGAGAGATAGAGATAGAAGATAGAAAACAGGACTGCGATATATATTATATATATTATATATATATATATATATATATATAAGTAGAGAGGGAGAAAAAAGAGAGAGAGAAGAGAGAGAGAGACTATGAGAGAGAAAGAGTGGAGAGAGAGAGAGAAGGAGAGAGAGAGAGTATCTGTGTGCGAAATTGAGAAAACCGGATTGAGAGAGAGGGAGACAGACAGACAGACAGACAAAATAGAAATTAAAATAATCATAAAATAGAAGAGATAACGAGAGAGAGAGAGAGAGAGAGAGAGAGGAGAGAGAGAGAGAGAGAGATTAGAGAGAGAGGAGGAGTGTGGTGCTGTGTGTATGAAATTTGAGATAAACAGGATGAGAGAGTGAGAGTGAGGTGAGAGAGAAGAGAGAGAGAGAGAGAGAGAGAGAGAAACTGGATACAGATAGTAAGGGAGAGAGAAAGAGAGAGATAGACAAGGCAGAGAGAGAGAGAGAGAGAGAGGGGGATAGGGAGAGAGAGAGAGAGAGGGAAGAAACTGGATACAGATAGTAAGGGAGAGAGAAAGAGCAGACAGGACAGAAAGAGCAGAGAGAGAGAGAGAGAGTCGAGAGAGAGAGAGAGAGAGAGAAGAAAAAGGGGAGACAGAGAAAAAGGAGATATATAGAGGGAGTAAAATTGAAAGAGAGAGAGAGAGAGAGAGGGGGGCAAAAGAGAGGGAAGAGGAGGGAGAAAGCGTGTTTAAAACACACACACACACACACGCACACACACACACATTAACATACACCACTCACACACACAGACACACACACAGACACACACATACACATACACACACAGACACCCACCGACACACACAAAACACACCACACACACACAAGACACATACAAACACACACACACACCTACACACACACAGACACACACACATACGCATTCACACACCACATACACACACCGACACACACACACACACACACACACACACACATACACAGCAAGTTTGCAAATGAAGACATCAGAAAAGGGAACATATCGTTAGAGTAGGTGAAACCAGGTGAGTCCACTCCTGGACGAGGGGGGTGTTAGAAGGGGAGGAGGAAAAAGGGGAGAAAAAAACGTGTCATTTGTCTCCTCACGCTTTGAACAACAGCAGGATTAGGACCGTCTTGTGAAAGGTAAAGGATCATTCAGTGGGTGGTGCCCGTTTACAATTCAAATGGCGACAAGTGCTCGACGGGTGGAAGGCCGATCATGTGACAGGGTTACCAGGAAGATATATTTCGAATATTTCCTTCTGCCCTTCCACGGAAAAGGGGGCAGTTGACGCCCATGAGTGGAATCCTCCTCTTTTACGAAAGGATGAATTATTGGTGGAAGCGGGTTGCCGATATATATATATATATATATATATATATATATATATATATATTTATCTTAGAAAGGAAGGAAATACACAACACCGTAATTCCATAATAAATTTATTTCGACCAAAATTGGGGCCTATATAAATCTAAGTTGATTTAATATAGCTCCCCAAAATCCAGTCTCATCAGATGGAAGATCAAGTTATTTAAATAATAAATAATAAATTTCCCTTGCCCATCTATGCGAAAGTCGTATGTTAGTATACTGAATACTTATACCAAAAATTAGATCTTTCACTTGTACCAGGAAATAGCATCAAAGATCGTTTGCTAAAATTTACAAAAAAATCCTTTTTTTATCCATTTGGCCAAGAAATTGGTTAGAAAATTTACACTTTTTCAATTAGATTTCTATCTATTTCGTTTCATTTTAATAAAATAAAATAAAACAACATTTCTTGTATACCCTTTTCATTACTTCTATTCTTCTTCTGACGTCTTTTCTATCTTACGTCTTCTTCTTACATCTCTTCTAGCGTCTGGACTTCTCTTGGTGGTCGGTCGCACTTAACTCATTTCTTCTTCTAGATCAGTCTTGTTACCAAGACATTCACCAACCACAAAACCGTGTTATTTTCTTAAGCTTTTATTTACTTAACTAAACATTTCATGTAACTAAACATCTGACTAACATAGCACGCGTATGCAGTGAGTTCCAGTTAAGGCAGGACATCTTCTCTGCCTGACGTCCAAACTGAAAACTGAGGACCCAACCAGGTCCCACGTGACTTCACGTATTTCGCGGGCTTTCTGTACAATTCCATGGAAAGTCCCGCCCATGATATGAAAAGGGCCATTCCTTTAGAAATACACGGGATTGACAATAATCTTATGCAACCGTATAGATTATGTAACATATTTTCTGATTTAAATATTGTAAACGGTAAATTTTCTAACCAATTTCTAGGCCAAATGTTGTAAAAACAAGCATTTTTTGTGAATTTTAGAAAACGATCTTTGATGCTATTTCCTCAAACAATTGTACAAGTAAACGATCTATTTTTTTGGTATCGGTATTCATATACTGTGTCCAAACAAAGGATTATTATTTTATTTAAATAGTTGCTTGTATAAGGTTCAAAGTATTAATTAAACATACAACTCCGACAAGGTTGAGAGACAAAACATTTTATATAATACAGCACATGAATACACAATACATAGAATACAAGATAGTGTAGAATAGTGTACATAAACATACATACATAAAAGTCACAGACAAGATAATATAAAAGTACACGTAATATAAAGGTACAGACATGAGACTAAGAATAGTCCATGCTGTATAAAGCACTTACAGTGACCAGTAGCCGGCGTTGAGGGCCGAGGCCCCAACGAGAAGGGAAAGACAGTTTGTCTAACCCATGTGGGTACCTACACACAACTTTCGCATGGACAATTTGATATTTTTTTAAAGTGAAAAATCGACCTACCCTATTGTTCATCTAACTATAAATAAGTTATCGAAAAAGATTAACTGAAGATAAGAGGCAAGAATTTGCACATACATAAATTTTAGTTATATGACAACATTGTATTCGAAGACAACAGAATTTGGTATTTGAAATGATTTACGTCATATGTTAATCTCACTTGTATTGTGACAACTTCATTACTCTTCTAAGGACACCTGTTGTTGAGACTTATTTATATTTAAAATATATAAGAGACGAATGAAATATGAATTTTTGTCAGTTTGCACTTCATAACAAGCCGACAATATCTTATGTTTGGTTGACTAATTCAAATGTTATACCGCTCTGTCGGTTGAGGCGTTAGAATGCATCGATTGCAAGTAAGACCCCCAATAGGGCCACCTGTTGGCCTTGGGTAGCGACCCGTGATGCTTAAGGATAGAACCCAGGTGGATGAGCAGTCAATGACTTGCAATACTCCACTTTGGCCCTATCTTGGGCTAGACGGGCGGTCGGAGAGGCCCCCTCCGATCAATCAGCTGGTCACGTCAAATCCTAGCACTTATATGATTGCCCCGACCCTATTGCTTTTATGACAAGTCCCAACCCTTGCTAGAAGGCATTGGCTGGGGGTCTACATATCCTGGGAATTACGTTAAACTCTATCATATGTTGGGGTTTCAGTTCTGGATATTTGGGGAATATAGAGTACTCCTTTATGTAGAACCTGTTAGGGTCCCATCTATGGATTAAATAGAAAAACATTTATAAACTAAATTGATTATCCATTAAAAATTGATTTATTTCAAAACTTTATCGGTGTAGCGTTAGTTTCGTATTTGCCTGGGGAAGTTGTCTGCCCGTTTAGTTCGCTGGTTCCCGCTAGGGGGCTGTTTTATATTTAAGCGGCTGATTCAAACGCTTCTCTCTCTTTTCCTGTTCCTGATACTACGAGACACATGGGTTAGTTAAGTCATTAAATGACCCACTGAGGTTGATGTGCCGTAAAACCAAACTAACACATGCACGCACACACACACACACACACACACACACACACACACATATATATATATATATATATATATATATATAATATCATGTAGTTCAGATATATATATATATATATATATATATATATATATATCGTATCCAATAACATGTGGTTCTGTGCACTGGTCCACAAATAGCAGTCATTTTTGTGATATTGATTCATTGCTACCGTCCCAATTTCTATGCAATATGGACCATAAAACATATTTAAGTAATGTTGACAAAGAAAAAAATGGTGTTCAAATGCTTCAAGTATATATAAAAAAAAAACAATATTAGAAATCGATTGATATTGAGAAGGAAGAATGTGGTAAAATATGCAATTGTCTCACAAAAATCTCATTCGGGATCTTGATAAAAATGGCGCCTTTGTTAGCGGTATCGTAGTCTGAACAAGTTTCGTTAAACTCGAATGCTGTAGAGCTGACATAAGTTATCAGGGTTCTCAGCTTTGTTAGGATTTTTGTCCCCACAATATTCGATATAATAAAAACGAGACACCAATGACACCGTTATTTTTGCTGCGGTTAGTGAGCTAGGATCTATGTCTTGGTTTTTGGATCTCAATCTTACACTCGAATTAGATTCAGCCTCCTTTGATAATGAAGAAGAAGAAGAAGAAGAAGAAGAAGAAGAAGAAGAAGAAGAAAGAAGAAGAAGAGAAGAAGAGAAGAAGAAGAAGAAGAAGAAGGAAGAAGAAAGAAGAAGGAAAAGAAGAAGAAGAAGAAGAAGAAGAAGAAGAAGAAGAAGAAGAAGAAGAAGAAGAAGAATCAAGAAGGAAGAAGAAGAATCAAGAAGAATGAAGAACAAGAACAAGAAGAAAAAGAACAAGAAGATAGGCAAAGAAGAAGAAGAAGAAGAAGAAGAAGAAGAAGAAGAAGAAGAAGAAGAAGATCAAGAAGGAAGAAGAAGAAGAATGAAGAAGAAGGAGAATTGAAAGGAAGAAGAAGAAGAAGAAGAAGAAGAAGAAGAAAGAATCAAAAAAGAATCAAGAAGAAGAAGAAGAAGAAGAAGAAGAAGAAGAGAAGAAGAATTGAAAGTCAAGAAAGAAGAAGAAGAAGAAGAAGAAGAAGAATCAAGAAGAATCAAGAAGGAAGAAGAAGAAGAAGACTTTTATAGAAGAAGAAGAAGACAGCAAAGAATAAGAATAAGAATAAGAATCAAGAAGAATCAAGAAGAAGAAGAAGAAGAAGAAGAAGAAGAAGAAGAAGGTATAAGTGAAGAAGAAGAAGAAGAAGAAGAAGAAGATTGCCAAGAAGAAGAAGAAGAAGAAGAAGAAGAAGAAGAAGAAGAAACAATGTCACACAAAACAAAAAAAAAACGGACTATATTACCTTAACGCACCCCCTTTCGATTTCGTTTCATTAGGTCATTTTTTCATTTACACGGTCAATATCCGGTTGTTTGTTAGGGGTTAGGCTTAGGGGTTACCCTAACCCCTAACAAACAAACGCATGTTGATGGTGTAAATGAAAAAAAGGGGTTAGGGTTAGGCTTGGGGTTAGGTTTAGAACTCCTAAGCCTAACCCCTAAGCCTAACCCCTAACAAACAACCGGTGTAAAGGAAAAAAATGATCTAATGAAACTAAATCGAAAAGGGTTGCCTTAAGATAATATGGTCCCAAAAAACGTAATGTTGGTTATTGTATTAATGTGTGGAAGATGATCACTAATTAGGACTGAGCCTATTCTAGTAGTGACCACCTCAGTTGTTTTTGTTTTTTATACATAGTTTAAAAGTTGATTATTGAGAGAGATAAAGATGAAAGAGAAGAGAGAGAGAGAGAGAGAGAGAGAGAGAGAGAGATAAAGATGAAAGAGAGAGAGAGAGAGAGATAAAAGATGAAGAGAAGAGAGAGAGAGAGAGAGAGAGAGACATGAAAGAGAAGAGGGAGAGAGAAACATGAAAGAGAAGAGAGAGAGATAGAGAAAAATATGAAAGGGAAGAGAGAGAGAGAGAGAAACGTGCAAGAGAAGATAAGAGAGAGAGAGAGAGAGAGAGAGAGAGAGAGAGAGAGATGAAAGAGAAGAGAGAGAGAGAGAGAGAGAGAGAGAGAGAGAGAGAGAGAAGATGAAAGAGGAGAGAGAAGAGAGATGAGGAGAGGGAAGAGAGATGAAGATGAAAGAGAAGAGAGTAGTGACTACCTCAGTTGTTTTTTGTTTGTTATTTTTTGTTTATTTTTACATAGTTTGAAAGTTGATTATAAATTTACTTATACGTATTAAAAATTCATATCTTGATGAATAATTTGAGTTGGTGAGTAGACATTTTGTATTTAAACGAAAGGTCATTTCCATATATAACAGCCAAGCTCACGCTGCTGGTTTGACTGTTAATTAGGGTCTTAAAATGACATTGATGGTGTATCTGCCATGTTCCGGAGGCCTAAACCCTATCAAGAACCTTTGGCAATTTGTCAGGTGTATTTATGATTAGTTGTTTGGTTTTACGGCATATCAACCCTTTCCGGGTCATTTAATGTCGAATCAAGTCATTTTGATAAACAAAGCACTCGATCTATTTCTCTGAATGTTTTTCTCTGAATGTTTAAGATGAGGCTTGATGATTAGTATTATTCTGCGTTATTAGGACTATTGTCCCCATCTTGTTATCTACACTATTTCTCTGAATGTTTGAGATGAGGCTTGATGATTAGTATTATCTGCGTTATTCGGACTATTGTCCTCATCTTGTTATCAACACTATTTCTCTGAATGTTTGAGATGAGGCTTGATAATTAGTATTATCTGCGTTATTAGGACTATTGTCCTCATCTTGTTATCTACACTATTTCTCTGAATGTTTGAGATGAGGCTTGATAATTAGTATTATCTGCGTTATTCGAACTATTGTCCTCATCTTGTTATCTACACTATTTCTCTGAATGTTTGAGATGAGGCTTGATGATTAGTATTATCTGCGTTATTCGAACTATTGTCCTCATCTTGTTATCTACACTATTTCTTATAAATCCTTATAGGAATAGGGCTCTGGACTTAAGGGAAATAACAGGTAACTTTAAATGAAAAGGCCATTTTTAGTCATTTTTTTATAAATCCTTATAGGAATAGGGCTCTGGACTTAAGGGAAAATAACAGGTAACTTGAAAATGAAAAGGCCATTTTTAGTCATTTTTTTATAAATCCTTATAGGAATAGGGCTCTGGACTTAAGGAAAATAACAGGTAACTTGAAATGAAAAGGCCATTTTTAGCCATTTTTTTATAAATCCTTATAGGAATGGGGCTCTGGACTTTGTTTAAATGTAATATTAAACATATTTAGAAGTCTTTGATTTAAGGGAAATAACAGGTGACTTGAAATGAAAAGGCCATTTTTAGCCATTTATTGATAAATTCTTATAGGAATGGGGCTCTGGACTTTGTTTAAATGTTATATTAAACATATTTAGAAGTCTTTGATTTAAGGGAAATAACAGGTAACTTGAAATGAAAAGGCCATTTTTAGCCATTTTTTTTTATAAATCCTTATAGGAATGGGGCTCTGAACTTAGAAAATTCTCAACAGGATGTTAAGAGATAATTTTGATGTTCTAGCGGGAACCTGTGCTTTCAGTGTGATTTAAACGTAATGTGTATTTATGAAGGTGGTTAGTTATATGCATCCAGAAAATGAAAATTGGAAAGTAATGTTAGTTGTTTTCGAAGCCATTACACCGAAAGAACTTGTCAAATTGAATTTTTCTGTTCATTACAGCTCCAAATCATTTGAGAAAATGGAAATTGTATTAGTTTCTGTTTTGCTGCATTCAGTTAATAATGATACGGTTTGGTTTGGTTTCTTTGTTTAATGGCATATCAACCTTCACGGGTTATTTTATGCTTTATTTTTTTGAGAAAATAATTGCTAAACACATACTTTATATATAGTTTTAAAATTAACATTTAATTAACATTTAATTATATATAGTTTTAAAATTAACCTTTTTGCTTTATTATTGTTTAATGGCAGATCAACCTTTCTGTTTTGCTACATTCAGCTAATAATGATACGGTTTAGTTTGGTTTCTTTGTTTAATGGCATATCAACCATCGCGGGTTATTTAATGCTAAAACCATCATTGTGTTATATACCCACATGTTGGGTATATACACAAGTGTTGTTTTACTGGAGAGATGGGGAGAGAGATAGACAGATAGAGATCAGAGAGATGAGATGCATAGATGCATAACTTACTTTATTCTCTGGCCGATCGAGTGATGTCAAGTCGCCATGTTGACTTCTATGTTGTTGTTGTTGTTGTTGTTGTTGTTGTTGTTCTTCTTCTTCTTCTTCTTCTTCTTCTTCTTCTTCTTCTTCTTCTAACATCGTACAGACTGTACGATGTTTTAGCATCGCATGATCGTTTGCGAAATTCACTTGTCATGGTTATTTTCTATAATTATCGAATTTTATACGATATACGATATATTGTATTTGCCTTCAAGCAAAAATATAAATAATAATATATACTTTATTTAACAATGCTTCTAAAAACAAACATTCAAAAATCTTATATATATATATATATATATATATATATATATATATATATATTCATTATAAACTTACAAATTTCACACACTTTCCTCCCTTGGATTTGCGGACCAGATGACCTTTAGGCACCCCTTTTGCTTTGCCGATTCATAAGTACATTTTTTCATTTACACCGTCAACATCCGGTTGTTTGTGAGGGGGTTAGGGTTAGGGGTGAGGGGTTAGTTTTATAATTAAAAAAAAACTATAAAAATCGTCTTTTAAAAAACAACCGGATGTTGACGGTGTAAATGAAAAAAATGTACTTATGAATCAGCAAAGCAAAAGGGGTGCCTAAAGGTGTTATGGTCCGGATTTGCCTAGTTGAAAAAAAAAAAAAAAAAAAAGGATCTGTTGTGTTTTTTTTTTTTTGTTTTTTTCCATCTTGTCTAGAATCTTTTAACTTTTTTTTTCTACATTTCGTCTACTGTGGTGAACTCTTTTTTTTTTCTTTCTTTTCAGCTCTAAATTTAATTTTGGGAATAAAAAGAAGTCCAGGGAGCGAGATCAAGCGAGAGTGGGTAGAGAGAGAGAGAGAGAGAGAGAGAGAGAGAGAGAGAGAGAAAGAGAGAGAGAGTGGGGTATGCAAAGCAACAACTTTTATTTTTATTTTGTTGTTATTGTTTTTTTTATAGAAAAAAAATCCTTGACTGACAATATGGCGGTGTGTGCAGGTGTGTTGCCATGGTGATAGAGGTTTGTTTGGGGTGCGACACTTCTCTAGACAACTTACCCGGTGCCCCCTTTTTTCTTTTTACTTTAAAAAAAAAACGTGTTTCAATGCACTATATCGGGTTAACATTTTGTCCACAGTAAAACAAACACTTTACGAACAAATCCACCAAATAAAAGAAATTGATCTTAATTGGGACCATATGACATTTAGGCACCCCTTTTTGATCTCAATTCAGAAGGACATGTTTTTCATTTACACAGTCAACATCCGGTTGTTTGTTAACAGACGATTTTTAGAGTCTTTTTTAATTATAAAACTAACCCCTAACCCTAGCTCTCTCTCTCTCTCTCTCTCTCTCTCTCTCTCTCTCTCTATATATATATATATATATATATATATATATATATATATTCATTATAAACTTACAATTTCTTCTTTTCTTAAGAATTTCACACACTTTCCTCCCTTGGATTTGCGGACCAGATGACCTTTAGGCACCCCTTTGGCTTTGATAATTCACAAGTACATTTTTTCATTTACACCGTCAACATCCGGTTGTTTGTTAGGGGTTAGGGTTAGGGTGAGGGGTTAGTTTTATAATTTAAAAAAAACCTTTAAATCCACCAAATAAAAGAAATTGATCTTAATTGGGACCATATGACATTTAGGCACCCCTTTTTGATCTCAATTCAGAAGGACATGTTTTTCATTTACACAGTCAACATCCGGTTGTTTGTTAATAGACGATTTTTAGAGTTTTCTTTAAAATTATAAAACTAACCCCTAACAAACAACCGGATGTTGGCGGTGTAAAGGAAAATAATGTACTTACGAATCAGCAAAGCAAAAGGGGTGCATAAAGTTCATATGGTTCCTTAATTGTTTTTATGTTCGAATTCAACTGATGAGTTTCTTTTTTTAAATTTTTTTTTTAGTATTATTTGGATTATTAGGACTATTGTCCTCATCTTCATTGTTATCTGTACAATATTTAGGCCGATGTGTTCTCCGGCCTTCTTCAGGTATTTCTTGTCGGACTAAGTTGTTTTTAAGCAATATGTAATTAAAAACAACCTTAATCCCAAAACCCCTAAACCTAATTCGAAAAAAAAGTTCATTCATACACTGTAATTAAACTGTCATGGATCACTACCAAATAAGTTTCCGTTTTAATTTTGACGACGATTTGCAAGTTTAACCCACAAATGTTGGTAAAAAAGAACAATTCCCTCGTATATTCCTACCATAGAATAAATTGAACCCTCATTTTATGTCCGTGTTTTTGCAATAAATGTTTTATTTTTCTTTGTACCTGTTATTTTACAATACTAAATATATTTTCTTTATTTATCTTAATATTCACTTCAATGTGTATATTCTAAAAGTTTTTATTTTGTGAGAATGCTTAGTTTAAAAGAGCGGGTTCGTTTTTACACTTCGACGTTTTACTCGTAAATTCCTACCATAGCCTAATTTTATGGTATGAATTTACGAGTAAAAAGTTGAAGATTACCCTTTGTTGTTGTTATTTCTTTTCTTTTTGGCTTTGGTACTCTAAAATAAAAACGTCAGGTTTTAATCATCGTCGACAAAAAAAAAAAACAAAACGAAATTACGGTCATGAAAGGAGGATCCAATTTATGGCTAAATTGTAAAACGAACCCCCACTTTAAAACTAACCATTCTCACAAAATAATAACTTTTATAATATACACTTTGAAGTGAATATTAAAATAAATAAATAAAATATATTTAGCATTGTAAAATAACGGGTGCAAAAAAAACCAAAAAAACATTTATTGCAAAAACACGGACATCAAATGAGGGTTCAGATTATTTTATGGTAGGAATATACGAGGAAATTGTTCTTTTTTACCCAAATGTTCTGGTAACGCTGTGATCGGTATACAATATCAAATGATATTACCTGTCTTAAAACACATGTAGCCCTTAGAGTTGGCGATTAGTTTTCATCCCGTTGTATTTAAAAGCTATCAGTAAGCTAGCGATGACGGCAGTGAATTTCCAGTGTGAAACCACGAAGGGCCCATAGCAATATTCGGGAGAAGTGTTCCTGGTGAGAGCCTAACAGGCGAAAACCATGGAAGTTTGAAACTTTCAGCTATATTTCAAGTCTTAATATCACCAAGTTATGGTTTTAAAAGAGACAATTTCCTTGTGAGAAATGTCTGTAGGCAAACGCCTCCGAACAACAGAAATATCATTTTGAAAAAAAAACTAAACGTAAACACTTGTCTATTATTAGGGATGCTCAAAATGCGCTCTTTTTTCACGCGTGCAGATTGTTAGAAACATTTTTAAACGTCAATAAAAAAAGGAAAATAAATTTTTAAAATTTGCGTTTAATATAAATAACAATTCCAAGTTTATGAGTAAAAAACAAAAAAAAAAACAAAAAACAAAACAAAACAAAACACAAAACAAACAAAAAACAAATTTCTGTTACATATAACTAGGGTTGTGCAAAACACGCTCTTTTAATGCGCACGAGGATTGTTAAAAAATATTTTAAAACGTCAATAAAAAATTGAATATTAACTTTTTAATGTTTTCTTTTACGTTTAATATAAAAAACAATTCCAAGTTTATGCGTTATGAAAAAGAAAAAACAAATATTTCTTACATAAAACCTAATTTTTTGCATTTTAAAGTAAATTCCCGTAAATGTCCGTAAATTCTTAATCTCTGTTGATACAGTTATCGCATCTTGACGTGTGCACTATTTTTTTTGTATGGACGATCGTACGTATAATTTATTTTCTGAAGCAAAAACAAATGACTAATTTAACATTTCCTTGATGTTTCACGATTTAACTTATTGACCTCAACAACCCAGCGCTGCAACAAAAAACAACAACAACAACAACAACAACTACAAAAGTTTTCCTCAAAAACCAAAGCGGATATTATTTCCGTTAGATCCATCCATTAATAAGAATGACGACAATTTGTAATTTAAACATTATTTTCAAAATTTTAAAAATAAAAACCGACATATGTTATGTCATTATTTTTAGCTAGATATTTTTATACAATATTTTCTTTGATTAATAAATACGATTTTGATATCCGCTAAACAAAAGTATTTATTTTACATTTTATAATTTTTTAAAAATTCCTGAAAAAAAAACCCCAAAAAACAAGTAGACAATAGGAACTTTTAATATAAAATTCTTTAGAAAATAATCTAACAATCTAGAAAAAAAAAGATACCTATTTTTTCTTATTTACGAGATTTAAGTTTCAATGTTTAAGATGCCCAATTACCAAAACCGAAATAGTTGCGATTTAGTTTTTTTTACATATGTTCCGTCATTAAATCATCTTTCCAAAAATGTAAAAATTATTTATATCCCCCCAAAAAAAGGGTCTTTATACGGGGGGTTAATGTGCGAAAAAAAAACTAACGAAAAATGTATTAGCATTTTCAATTTAGTAAACATTTATATACAATAAAAGTTCGTCTTTTATTACTTCATATACCGAAAGTTTTATTAAAATCGGATACTTAGTTTATTTTATATGATTTTTAGAAGAATTTCCTGTGATCCCCTTTTTTAGAGCCAGTGATAAAATGCACAGGCCTACATATAACCTACATTTTTGCATTTTAAATTTAATTGCCGTAAATTCTTAATCTTTGTTGACATAGTTATCGCATCTTGACGTGAACAATTAGTCACAACTAATTTTCTATGGATGATCATAATGGAATAATTTTTTTTTATTCCTTTAATTGTTGATTTCAAAAATAATTAATTTCTTCAAACAAACACTGTTTGAGCTCTACAGGTGTCACGGATTTGAACTTATTTGAAATTATTCCCAGCAGCAGCAACAGCAGTTTAAAAAAGAATAGAATAGTATGTCCCTGCATACTTCCATTAATAAAAATGACGA